>JALXFT010000514.1:0-162544 GCA_023376895.1 Aspiorhynchus laticeps
TTGCTATGTGGATTTCTCCAAGTATAATCAGCAAACAACTATTTGCTATGTAAAGATAGATAAATATATTTGAGATTCATTACATGTAAAGTAAAACATTTCAAAAGTTTTTTTAGTTTTTATTTTGATGATTAGAGCTTACAGCTCATGAAAGTCAAAAATCAGTATCTCAAAATATTAGAATATTTACATTTGAGTTTCAATAAATGACCATCCCTACAGTATAAATTCTGGGTATCTCTTGTTCTTTGAAACCACAATAATGGGGAAGACTGCTGACTTGGCAATGATCCAGAAGACGAACATTGATGCCCTCCATAAAGAGGGTAAGTCACAGAGGGTCATTACTGAAAGCTGTGGCTGTTTACAGAGTGCTGTATCAAAGCATATTAAATGCAAAGTTGACTGGAAGGAAGAATTTGGATAGGAAAAGGTGCACAAGCAACAGTGATGACCGCAAGCTTGAGAATATGGTCAAGCAAAGCTGATTCAAACACTTGTGAGAGCTTCACAAGGAGTGGACTGAAGCTGGAGTCAGTGCATCAAGAGTCACCACGCTCAGACGTCTTCAGGAAAAGGGCTACCAAGCCACTTCTGAACCAGAGACGTCAGAAGCATCTTACCTGGGCTGTGGAGAAAAAGAACTCAGTGGTCCAAAGTCCTCTTTTCAGATGAAAGTAAATTTTGCATTTAATTTGGAAACAAGGTCCCAGAGTCTGGAGGAAGAGTGGAGAGGCACAGAATCCATGTTGCTTGAAGTCCAGTGTGAAGTTTCCACAGTCAGTGATGATTTGGGCTGCCATGTCATCTGCTGGTGTTGGTCCACTGTGTTTTCTGAAGTCCACAGTTAACGCAGCCATCTACCAAGAAATTTTAGAGCACTTCATGCTTCCTTCTGCTGACAAGCTTTATAGAGATGTTGATTTCATTTTCCAGCAGGACTTGGCACCTGCCCACACTGCCAAAAGTACCAAAAGCTGGTTCAATGACCATGGTGTTACTGTGCTTGATTGGCCAGCAAACTCGCCTGACCTGAACCCCATAGAGAATCTATGGGGTATTGTCAAGAGGAAGATGAGAGATACCAGACCCAACAATGCAGATGACCTGAAGGCCGCTATCAAAGAAACCTGGGCTTCCATACCACCTCAGCAGTGCCACAAACTGATCACCTCCATGCCACGCCGCATTGAGGCAGTAATTAAAGAAAAAGGAGCCCCTACCAAGTATTGAGTACATATACAGTAAATTAACATACTTTCCAGAAGGTGGGTTTTTGTTAAATGTGTGACTAAATCATCACAATTTAAAGAACCAAAGACTTAAACTACTTCAGTCTGTGTGCATTGAATTTATTTAATACACAAATTTCACAATTTGAGTTGAATTACTGAAATAAATGAACTTTTCCACGACATTCTAATTTATTGAGATGCATCTGTACATAAACACAGTAATATATTACATTACGCTACATTTACATTACATTTAGTCATTTAGCAGATGCTTTTATCCAAAGCAACTTACAAATGAGGAGAATAGAAGCAATCAAAACCAACAAAAGAGCGACAACATGCAAGCGCTATGATAAGTCTTAGCCTAACGCAGAACATGTAGCAAGGTTTTTTTTCTTTTTATGAAAGAAAACAAGTAGAACAGAAAAAAAGAAAAGCTAGTGTTAAGCCCTACTGCATGATTTTCGGCTGCCCCAGCTGAAAGATTGGTGTCGTGAAACAATCGTGGCGAATCAGAAATCGCCGCGATTGTTTCACGATGCCAGTCTTTCGTCTGGGACAGCCGAAAATCGTGCAGTGTCTTGGGCTTTAGAAGGTCAGATAGATACAAAGAAGACTAATAGATACAAAGAAGACTGATAGATAAAATAGAATTAGAATAGAGAGTGCAAGAGTTAGAAGGTCAAATAAAGATGGAAGAGATGTGTTTTTAGCCGATTCTTGAAGGACTGCTCAGATTGAGTTGGGCAGGTCATTCCACCAGTATGGAACAGTTAATGAAAAAGTCAGTGAAAGTAATTTTGTGCCACTTTGGGATAAACAATAATGTGTCATTCACTTGTAGAATGCAAGCTTCTAGAGGGAACAGAGGTCTGAAGTACTATATTTAGGTAAAGGGGTGCAGAGCCAGTGGTGGTTTTGTAGGCAAACAATTATTAATATTAAAGGTTCATTCAAGTCCACCCAAAAATTATGAAATTGTTTCATCATTTGATCACCCTCATGTTATTCCAAACCTGTATGAACCTGTATTCTTTCTTCTGTGGAACATAAAAAAATACATTTTGAAGAAAGCTGGTAATTAAACAGTTCCCCATTTGACTTCCACTGTATTTTTTGTCCATATAATGAAAGGAACCAAAACGGAAAATGTTTGGTTACCAGAATTCTTTGAAATCTTTTAAAAGAATGAATAATGAAAGAATACCCATTTTTGAGCGAACTATCCTTTTAATCAACATTTATATGTCACACTGCCTTATATTAAACAATATATTAGTGTGACATAAACAGAGCAACACAAGTATCAGGAAATCAGGGAAAATGTCATCATGACATTTGACAAATGTCAAATTTGACATCATGACAAATGTCATCTTTTGGTTCTGGACTTTGTATCATGATGACAATACCATTGTTGTTAACATTGCTGATAATAATATAATAATAATATTATGGATAATATCATTGCTGTGTTGTATATTGCTGCAGTAGTCTTCCAGATCAAAAATACATTATACATTAACATACATAAAAATAAATTAACATCAAGTCAGTTAATAGAATATACTGTTTTACTGTACATTCTATGGTTCTGCACTGTGGTTTACTGTGAATTTAAATACATTATAAATACAAACTTTAATTTTGAAAGGGGAGGGGGAATCTTCAAAAAGTTCAACCAAGTACTAGAAGTAGAAATTAGCAGCCATGGTCCTGCTCCTCTTGAGGACTCCAGTGAGAGGCTGCACTGCAGCTGTATCTTCCGGGGACAAGTCTGTCGAGTCTGTTGAGTCTGCATCATATGTTGCAGCTTGTCTAAACGGCTGTCAAACGGCCCTTCGCTGGCTTCAGCCATTTGGGGATGAAACCATCTGTAGTATACATAACTGTACAAACAACAATGACATACCGTATTCATACAGTCCTAGTAGTGTCGGTATCACCTTATAAGGTTTAAGGAGCTCCAGCAGCACTGCATTCTCAAACACCCTCCAGCACCAGAAGCCCAGCAGCATCACGTATCACATGTAAAGCCATAGAAACTATATGAGAGCCATCTTTAATTTGATATTTTTTTTGTTACTTTAAATATAGAAGTAAGAATGTAAGAACAGACAGTAAAGCAACAGCATGACCAGAGCTTAATATGGACTCAATGATTGTTTTCTGGCTCCAAGCCACTAAAACCAAGCAGCATCCACAATCAAGAAGACAGGAGAGTGAGTGCTATGATGTAGTATGGCAATACACTGCAGAAGAGTGCCAGAGCAGTTACACGGGGAATAATTCACACGAATAATCACCAACAAGTAAATCACAGTGGAAGAAATCTCATCTTGCGTCCTTTAGAACCATAGACATGCCCCATGCAGCGCATCATTAGCTATGTAGCAATAGGCAGCAGCATGCTGATGAGGCAATTGTTGCAGCAGTATATTTTTAATCCTGAAACAAAAAAAACATTGCATGTAATCAAACAATATCTCATGAATATGCAAAGTGAGGTGTATAATCACAGCCATGGTGATGCTCTGAGCAAAACACAATGTGTGTGCTGAGTGATCAATGTTTGGAATGAATTGGTTAAGTGAATAAACCAATGACTCACTCATAAGACTTGTTACCATATTCAACAATTTTTCTTTTTGGAATTTTCAATGTGAAAACACTAATCATACTAAATCTCTCTAATTGTTCACAATCACACTAATTATACTAAAAATGGCATAGAATAGTGCATAAGTACACAAACAAAATGGGAGGCACCTACGGTCTTAATACATTAAGCCACCTGTCCTGCTGTCCTTATTGTTGATTTTTATTAGATGAAATACTGCATTATGTTCGTATGGTTTACAAGTGCCCAAAACTTGCAGTTTTTTCACATGCTTTGTTCACAAGAAAGATTTTTTTCTTGAGAGATGAACAAATGGAAACTTGACTGGTCTTTACTGAAGTTCTATGGATTCTAATTTGTGACCAATCACATGACTGAAAACTATGAATGATCATTTTAAGTGGTCCAGAGATGCATGAAATATATGACCTAAAAATAAGAAAGTGTTCTGGATTTGAGACAGACCTGAATGTAGGGATTTGAGCAGAGATTCTATATCGATGGATTCGAGTTGTGAGTTGTGGGGTGTTTTCAGAAAACGCTTCGAATAGAGCGAACAACAATCAGAATCATGTTTCAGCTTCACATCCACATCCTCTCTGATACGATACTGCACATCATTTCTGAAATTATTAATGCGATGAAGAAAATCCTTTGTGGAAGTCTCTATCACCCCAGCATACCTGTGAACACATTCTTGCATTTACTTCAACACTTAATACAACAAAACTTTACAACAGCCAACAGTGAGGCCACAGTTTGGATTTTGTTCTACATTATGAAGTATAACTGACTCCAGACTGTTTCCATACCAATTCTCATTCACATTTATTGAGAGCTTGTTTTTAAATGATAACCCAATACAATTATTCACATTAAGAATTAAGAAAATAGCTCTATTTGATTTTGATTCAAAATTAATATTGAAGGGATCTGTCATCATTGGTTCTTGTGGAAGCTAAAACGTGTTTTTGTGTGACACGACAGAACAAAACTCATTGTTTCCCATGTGTCAACTGCGCACATTAGAACTTTCACCATATTTGATGAGCTCTATGTATGTGTGTGTTGATCAATGTTTATATTTGAATAAAAGCCTAAATTTGCTGATTTGTGACCCTGGACCACAAAACCAGTCATAAGTCGCTGGGGTATATTTGTAGCAATAGCCAAAAATACATTGTATGGGTCAAAATTATTGATTTTTCTTTTATGCCAAAAATCATTAGGACATTAAGTAAAGATCATGTTCCATGAAGATATCTTGTAAATGACCTACTGTACATATATGAAAACTTAATTTTTGATTAGTAATATGCATTGCTAAGAACTTCATTTGGACAACTTTAAAGGCAATTTTCTCAGTATTTAGATTTTTTTGCACCCTCAGATTCCAGATTTTCAAATAGTTGTATCTCAGCCAAATATTGTCCTATGACAAAAATACATGAGGGTGAGTAATCAATGAAGTATCTTATTCCAGTAGGACTCTTTTTAAAGGTACCCTAAAGTGTACTAAAATAGAGAAGCAAATCTGTCACAGACCTGAGGTGGACTCCGAGCTGCAGGAAGTGGAATGGTTTGATCAATAAATGCCGGTCTGCAAATTTCTCCACCTTAGTCTCAATCTTATCCAGGGAATCAGAGTACCAGAGCCAGCTGAACACCTGTAACAACACTGAAGATCCCAGCAGCAGAAAGACCATCACTGCCATATACACATAAGCCCCATCCTGATAAAATGACACAACAGTCCAAATGTCCAGCGCCATATCCAGCAGGAACAATAACAATCCCACCAAAGTAAACAGGTATTCCAATAAAAAACCAAATGGAAAGCGTTTCGGAGTCTCCACCATGATTCAGTCCAGTGTGAGAAACCTTACAGCATGCAATGCTTTTTCTTTTCTGCAGAGAGATATATATATGCTGTTGAAAAGATCTGAAACAGAAAATAAACTTTATGTCCAAATCATAAACTCTTCCCATGTCATTTGTTTGAATGATTTGTCATGTGTCAGACTGTAGTGAGTGATGTCACATGTGACCAAACTCGTATGCATTGGTTTATAGTGGGAAGTGTCAAATATTCACTCACTAAGTTTAATTTATAAACCTAAAGTCTAGTACTGAGCAGTGATTCTCTATTTATTTATTTATTTGATTATTCATATTTATATGTGAATAGACTTGTTAAAAGTTAATGTATGAACAATAGAACAATAGGCTACTGATGCTTGCCTCAGGAAATAAATAAATACAACATATTCAACATTTAAATATAAATTAAAGAAATTGTTAAAAGCAAGTTATATTTGTAATCATGAGTATTTTTTTCTCTCTCTTTATGATACTGCCATTGTTATCCTTAGTGTTATTGTATGTGATTGTAAATGTTATTGTATGTGTGATCATTTACTGTATTTTAGATTTTTAGGTTACCTTTTTAAAATCTGGCAAGGGGCAACAGATGAAAATTTGCCATTGAGGCTAACTCTGGCTTATTTACAGTATTTTACTGTTGATTAATGAGCACTGTCCCTGTTAATAAATAAAATTCAAATTCAAATAAAAAAGCACATATTAGTTGTACTAAATGCTCAGTTATGTAACAGAGAGCCAAAGAAATAACAGAAGTGCCAGCCATAGTAGCTGGAAAAAGACATTCCCAGCTGTGCTTCCTATCAGACTTGGTGAACAAAATCAGCTGTCAAGTACAGTAACAGGCAGTACATGGCAATAGTTACTCAGAAACAACAAAGTAAATAAACCATCAGGGCACATAAAAACATTAAGAATAGTCTGGCTGAATTTATTTAATACATCTACAAAACATTGAGTGGAGACCTGTCAGAAAATCCCTGAACAGAACTGATGTAATATCATAACCCATGATGTATTAGCTTGTATTCACTAGCATGACAAGACACATTTTAAAGAGCGAACCGATATCTAATGCGCCAGACTCGTGACGCCAGACATTTCAATGCAAATGATATCACAATGAAACTAGAGCCACAAAAACTACGTACATGAACTTACAGTAGGAAACATTCACTATTGGGTAATAAAAATACCTCAAACATTTGTTCTGACAATAAATGAGACATTTGAGTGAAAAATAGACAGGAAGTGAGCATAAGCAATTTATTCACACTGCCATTCAGTTCAATCCATAGTGAAAATTAAAATTACAGGAATTTCATAAGATGCAGTACTCACATAAAATAGACCAATAATAGAAGTGAACACTTTATAAGCTGATTTACATACAATTAGATCCAATATTTTTTTAGGGGGGAAAATGTCAATTTACAGATGAGGTAAATAAATGAGTTTCAGTGTAGTCTTTGACAACTACCAACATACTTTTGTCAAGAAATCCTGAAGGAATGCTAATATAATTGGAAATATTAACCATTAAGAAAATCAATCCTAATGGAATCAAACCCAAATCCTTCAAAGTGATAATTCATCCAGAAATGAAACATGCATCATTATTTATTCACCGTCGTGTTGTTCCAAACCTGTGTGACTTTCTGTCCTCTTTGGAACACAAAATATATTTTGAAGGAAGCTGGTTTTCTGAGACATTTCTCAAAATATCTTCTTTCATGTTTCACAGAAGAAAGTCAGTTATACAGGTCTGAAAAGACATGCTAGTAAATAACAGAATATTCATTTTTGGGTGAACTACCCTTTTATGAATCAAATATTGTAGGAAGGTTTTCAATTTATTTTTATCCAATAGATTCTTAAATGACTCTTGTTTGATCCTATTTTGATATGAAAAATAGAAACATCCCCTTTTCAGGATCTTGTATTTTAAAGATAATTTTGTAAAATACAAATACTATGATCATGAATGTGTGGTACATCAGACTCCTGCCCCTGGTGTGTCCTTCAGCCACATTAAATCAGCTGAAGTACCAAATTCAACCACACTGAAGTTTAGGGTGTTTTATTATTATTAAATTTTTTTCAACAGGGGTACTTGCATTAAATCCAAAACACATTACAAAACTATGAACATACAGCATCAAGTACATCTAAATCCACTCACACTCACACTCTCTGCAGAATATTCTGACTTCCAATAATGGGAACCGAAACTGTTTGGTTACCAAAATTCTTCAAAATAACTTCTCGTTGAGTAAATAATCATTGTTCAGTGGACTATCCTTCTAATCAGCATTTCTATGTCACAATGTCTTAAATTAAATTATGAATCTTATAGAACCGCTTGCAGGAAGGTTATGAAATTTAGCACACAGACAGAGGACAGTCTCATCATTAATCACAGCAAATTTTGGTATCTCTAACTCTCTAGTGCTATACCAACAGGCCAAATTTGCACTCATGTTTCTGCTAATAACTTTTGAACCATAAGGTCTAAAAGCAAAATTATTTTTACCTCAGATTCCTTGGTTCATACAGAAACAAATGCATACCAACAATTGAATGTGTACAGGTCAAGATTTTTTTTGGTCATTTTGAATTTTCTGAAGAATTGATTTTTTTCACACTCATCCCAGACTGTTTGTCCAATTTTCACCAAAATTGGCTCGGATCATCTTCAGAGCATTCTCAAAAACTTTTTGATACCAAACCATTTTCATAAATTGTGTTAACAAAGTTGATGAAGTTTGTGCAAAAATGGACATGAGGCTTTATCGCTGCAAAGCTTTAGCAGATTCTGACTTGGTATGTTTTATAACAAACATGACCTGAGTAGTTTCAGCACAGCGCCACCTACTGGTCAAAATATATTTCAAAGATTCAGTTGGAACTGAAGTCTGCAGGAAGGTACAGTAGCTCTCCTGGGGCAGGGTTGGAGAACCCTGCTCTTTACTGAGTAATTAATGACAGCACATTAGCTCTTCATTTTACCTCTGTTGTGCATATTTTATTTTTTATGATTTTTACAGTGCCCTTTGCACGCCAATAGTCAGAATCAGTTTATTTACCCATCTTGCTCTCTTAAACATTTTTAAAGCTAAAAGCATGTTACTAACAGGAATGGGTCAAACAAAGGAAACATATTATTCGTTCTATTTACACAACAGAAACTAATCACTCTTTAAAGAGATGAGAAAATGTTTTATTTTTTCAGAAAGATAAAATATATTCACATAATTTAAAATGCTATTTTATCAGAACATTTGTACAAAAAGGAGGTATTCTAGATTATAAATAAATTTTTATAAACAAAACATTAATTTTAATAATTTATGATGAAATTAGGGGGGATAGGTGAATAGTCTTTTAAAAGTAGAACCAAGAACTAAGAATAGAAATTAGCAGCCATTTTCCTATGTCTATTGGGAACTGAAAGTTTGAGCAGGAGCAGGAGCTGCAGCTGTAGCGTGAAGTGAAGCCCTTTGCTTCGAGTCTGTCTCCATGTCATAACATGCTGCCACTAGTCTTAACTGCCCTTCTTCAGTGGGTCATGATGAGTGTGAGTTGTAGGGCGCTTTCAGAAAATGTCTCAAATAGACGAAGCATCTAAAGATGATGGTTCAGGTACACAGCTACACCCTCTGTGAAACTGTTAGTGTGCCGAAGAAAATGTGTTGTGGAAATCTCTATCACCCCAGCGTACATATGAACACAAGGTGACAATTAATATAACAAAGAAAAATTCAATAAACAACAGTGAGGCCACAGTTTATTTAGACGTGTAAACATTTTGAGTCCTGTTCCTATACAGTTCTCAATCACATCTGTTGAGTTTGTTTTTAAATAACCCAAATTAGTTGTTTGCACTAGGGATAAGGAAAATAGCTCTATTTAATTTTGAATTAATGTTGATATTGAAGGGATAGTTCAACAAAAAAATAAAAGTTCCCTCATCATTTACTCGCCCTCATGCCATTCCAAACCCATAAGTGTCATGAAACACAAAGTGTCTTTGAAACACAAATTTTTGGACATGAGAACAAACCCCATTGCTTCTTGCAGAAGATGAAATGTGTTTTTGTGACACAAGAGAACAAAACTCATTGGTTCTAATACATCAAGCATGCATATTTGAGCTTCCAAATGCCATATTTCATTATAACCATGCATACAGATCAAAGTTTATATGTGAATAAAAGCCTAAATTCACGGTTCATCATATACAGTGATTGTGTTGCTTAAGAAAGAATTGATTAAACTCCTTAATTCATTTATATTATGTTTACAATGGCTTTATGAAGATACTGACGTATCAAAGTTTTGGGGTTTTCATTCAAAAATATCAGCATTTGTGTTTCGAAGATGAACAAAAGAGTTTAGAAAGACATGAATAACTGATGACAGAGTTTGGGTGAGCGATGCCATTAAGTGATCATAAATGTATCTTATTTAGCATTACTCTTGTGAAATAGAAGTGTGCTTAATTGTACTGAATGTGCACTTGCAGTGTACAAGAATTCAAATCTTAAAAGTTAACCATATTTCAAATTCATATTCCCCCGGTTTCACAAACAAGGCTTAGGCCTAATATGCAAGTCTGATCTGTTTCAACTAAAAGAAATTTGCATTAACTGATCTTAAAATATATCAGTCCCTTTGTTTTGTCTCAAGATACACATCAGTATTGTTTTATCCAAAGGCATGTTCATAAAAAGTACTTAAATGCCCAAATTGAACTATGGCCTAATCCTGGCTTAACCTAAGCCCTGTCTGTGAAACCAGGCCATACAGACTTAGAGGGCCAAAAAGCGCTCTAGTTCAACTAATTGCATTTACGTTTTTTGTTGTTGTTTTTTTTCAATTGCTTTGGCACATTTTTTTAAACAGTCTCAACATTCTTTAAGCTGTGTGTATTTGTCACAACTGTTTGCTGTAACATCAGAACATGATTGCATGTCTGCAAAATGTATACTCACCCAAAATATCTAATTCATGCTTCAAATCCTAGTTATTGTGTTAGTGACTTGGCCAATGCCAAATAAAAACTGTTAAAAGAATGTCACTTTTGTTTGTGTATCACTTGGCATTTTAAATGACATTTCAACAGTACATAAAAAATATATTGGGGAAAATCAATACTGTAGTACACAAAAATATATATATATATATATATATTTTTCATACAGTACATTTTTTTTGTAGGAATGTGTTATGTAAACTATTCACCATTGCCTATTCATTTTACCCACTTTATTGTTGTACCTACACCAACACCACACATTCTTCATTGCTCTTCCACAACAAGCAACTGTACATTTTCAATTTACATGTAACATTTCTACAGATAAATGTACTATATAAATATAAATTTATAGATGCTGCTGCTTAGGGTTGTGACATTCCTCGTTCAAAAATGGTAGTGATTGTGCTAGACCAACTCCATATATATGCTTCCAAATTTGGCTGATTGCAAGACTGTGCTTCTATTTCATTACAATGGCAAGTGGGGTTGCAAAGGGGTGGACATTTCTGGTAAATTGCCATGGATGTATACATACACACTGCTAAAAAGATCTGAAACAGAAAGTAAACTTTAGACTCACTCATAACTCATCTCAAATCACGTCTTTTAATGATTAGTTATGTGTCAGAATGTAGAATGAGTGAGTCAATTAAACATGTGACCAGACTCACACACATTGGTTCCAAGTAGGAAATGCCCACTGATCTATAATAGAGATCAGTGAAAAAGCCAAATATTTGGTCACAATGTTTAATTTAAATCTAAAATCCAATATTCTGAAAAAGAAAGCCCAAGTGGTAGGCAGTGATTCTCAGCCAAAAATGAAAATTAATTGCTAAAATGTATACCTTGAATACAATGTATTTCACTTTGCATAAAAGGCACCAAATGCATAAAATGTACAAATGTAAATCTGACATGACGTATGTTCTGTTAACTTTTGCACAATAAAATTCAAATGTAAAAACTGAGTCTTGAAGCAAAGTGGGTATTCTGTGTGGTTATTTACTGGCCTAAAAGAGTCTACTTGGTCTCAAAACCCTCCTTTAATTTAATGGCATTTCTTCCTTATTATTGTTCATTATTATCCATCAGGTAGAAATCATCAATAAGGATTTAGGAAAGTATTAACAAACCTATCCTCAGTAAGCTGCACAATATGGGGTCTCATTTATGTCCATGGCACAAATAAGCTATGCACCAAAGTTCAATACTTAAATTTAATGGCCATAAGCTAATGTAAAGTGATGCTTGCCTCAGGCACATATTAAATGCTCTAACAGAGATCTAAAGGAATACCAGAAGTGCCAGACATAATTTGAATTATTTTAGCTGCTTAAGCCTACAGTAGCTAGAAAAAGACATTCTCAGCTGCGCTTCTCATCAAGCTTGTAAACAAAATCTGCTGTCAAGTAACCCAATAGGCAGCATATGGCAATAGTTCCTTGGAAACAACAAAGAGCACAAACAAACAGGGAATAGTCTGGCTGAGGTTAATACATCATGGATACCTATCAAAAAGTCCCTTATTGCTGAACAGAACAGTGATGCAACATCATAACCCATGATGTATTAGTTTGCATCCACATAGCATGACAAGACACATGTTTGAAAGGGCTAACCAATATCTCCAGACTTGGTATGGCAGGCGTTTCCATATAAATTACATCAAAGTGAAACTGGAGCCTCAAACACTAAATACATACGTAACTTACCTAAGGGAACATTCACTATTGGGTAATGTTACAATACTACATGAACTTCTAAAAATACCTCAAACAACAACAGTGTTGACAACGGTGAGTCATTTAATGTAGTGAAAATTAGATTGGAGGTGTTGACCATAAGCATGAACTTTACTCACAGTCCCTTTCAGTTCAGTCCAGATTATAGGAATTTCACAATGTGTAATACTCGCTTAACATGCAACCAATTATATAGCATTATAGGCTGTTTATGTGCATTTAGATCCAATAATTTACAAGTAAATAGCTTAAGTACCAACATACGTTTGTTAAAAAACACTTAAGGAATGACAATATAATTGGAAATTCCAATAATTTTGAATTTAAAATAAATCCTAATGGGATAAATCCTGAACCAAGGGATAGTTCACCCAAAAATGTAAATCTAGTGTCATCTTTTACTAACCTTCACGTTGTTGAAATTCAACCTGTTTGAATTTATTTAATCTGTGGAACACAAACAATATTTTAAAGAAATCTGACTGGTAACAATAAGACATTTCTAAAAATATCATCTTTTTTGTTCTGCAAGTGAAAGAAAGTCATACAGGTTGGGAACATTCATGTGGAATTTTCATTTTTAGATGAAATATGCATTTAAGAATTAAAGATTGTAGGATGGGTTGAAGATTTTCCTTGATTCTTAGATGATTTTTGTTTGATCCCATTGTGAATGATTTCAAATTCCGACAAAATTACATTAGCTTTCTGTAAACAATTTTCTGACACATAGATATATGTGCAAACTAATATATATATATATATATATATATAAATTACATATATTATATATATAATATATATATATATATACACATATATATACACATATATATATATACATATATATACACATATATACATATATATACACATATATATACACATATATATATATATATAAATTTTGACACCATGACTAATTCACACACACATATATATATATATATTTTAGTTTTGACACCATGACCAATTCTCACACACACAAACAAACTAAAATATATATATATGTGTGTGTGAATTAGTCATGGTGTCAAAACTAAAATATATATATATATATATATATATATATATATATAAATATATATATATATATAATATATATATATGAGAAATATAATTATGTAAAGTCATATTTCTCATATCACAAGAAAGAAAGAACATTCACCGAATCAGATTCCATCTGAAAACTTTAAAATATTTGAAATACAGCGCATGTGTAACAAACCACCTTTATGAATCATATATGTTGTTTTGTCCTTTTTGGAGTTTGCCAGCCCACCCAACATCTCCTTTTGTGTTCCATGGAAGAAACAGAAAAGTCATACAGATGTGGAAAGTCATGATGAGCAAAAGATGATACTATTTTATTTTTATTTTGGGCGAGCTGTTTCTTTGATACAAACAAAATTACGGACTTCAGATTAACAGTAACATTATCCAAAAAACATAATTTGTAACAACGCTATGCACAAGAATTTACAAATATAATAACGCATCTGTAACAGTCAAACAAGCTAAATACCACTGATTTTTACAGTACTGATGCATTAGTTGTTTCACATTCATTTGTTTTAACTGCAGATGAGGCGTTTGTTGTGTAGAAGTTAGCAGCATGTCGGCCCATCCTCTTGTTAATGGTTTGAACAGAAACACCGTCAGCCTGAACATCCACAGGCGGCTCCACTCCATCCGTTACATCATATGTAGCTTTTCCCAAATCTGCAGGCCACCACAGTTTGGGGTGAAAACAGCAATAGTAGAGAACTTTTATAAACAGACCCAAGACATAACAAAGCGGGATGGAGATTATCAGATTGAAGGCATACGACTGGGTCATCTCTGCATCTCGGTACAACCACCATGTGGTCAACAGGATGCTGGTGTCTATGATTATAAACGTGTGGTAGATCAGACTCCTGTCTCTGGTGTCTCCTTCAGCCACGTTAAACCAGCTGAAGTACCAGATGAGCCCTATGATGGCCCGGTAGAGCCGTTCCCCTGCTGGACTGTCCATGAAATCGGTGCCCTGTCTCCAGGCCCATATCACAAAGACGGGCCCACGTCAGAAGTGAGTAGAGAGAGGAGGCTAGCTGAAGGCAAGCATGGGTCAAAACGAGATGCAACAGAGAGGCAAAGAGAGCAATCCATGTAGAGTGCCACAATCGGTTAAAGAGGCCAGAATAAACAGAAAGAGGCAATCCGAGAAGAAATAGAACACAGAATGACAAACCAACCTTTGTCTTGTCTTGTAGCGGAACAGAATGATGAACGAAGTGCGACCGATGATAATCCACCCATCTATGCAGCTATAGAGGTAGTGGAGGCGCCCACACTCACATCTGCAGAACAGAAACATCAGTGTCATATTTCAGTTTCTTTACTTTCTTTTAAATCAGTGGTTCTCTAATCCTGAGTCATAGATTGCAGGCAATGCGAAAACATGAAATGCACAACGTTAACAGAAATTAACCTGATCACCCAGCTATTGACATAAGTTAGATATATCCAGAAAATATGTAAGAGAACATACAGTACATACATATTCTTATGCAGGGTGATATTTCATAACCGCTTGATTGCTTGTTGCAACGATATTAACTATATTACTCTTAACTCTTCCAACTGGGCCAGGGACGGCTAAACGAATGCTCACACTAGTCAAATGAACCGAGCTTTGGGGGTCAAACGCGCTCGGGCACGGTTTAAAATGCCTAATGTGAGTACAACCTAAAGACAGTATAACCATGAAGGAAGAAATAAATAGAAAAAAAAAATCCTTACAGCTTGAACACGAGTTTACTTTATATACATTTTTTTTAATACATACATTTTTATAATGTTTCTGGAGTCACACCAAATGACATGCTACAACCTTGAAATAACTAACACTAATTCTTAGGACTAGTATTTGTATTGGTACTAATGTTTTTCAAATAATAACATGCAGTGAGGCAGTTTTATTAAAATATTTTTATAAGAATTAATACTAAAAGATTCTGCTAAACTTCTTAAGGTTTTCGTTTCAAGAATTCCTTTTTTAATATAGGCCTTTTTTTTCTTCACTGTGATACTAGGTCAACGGTCACTCTGACATTTTGCTGCCCCACTCTACGCTACCCTACACACATCAGCTAGATTGGTACAGTATTTGAATTCCCAAAGTACACTCTTAAACCCATCTTAAAAAGTGGGTCAATATAACCACACACATTAATGCATTTCATGTGAGTCAATGTTCTCACATCAGATCTGAAAAAAAACAGACTTTCAAGATGGAAATGCTAGAGGAAATGTAACACTAAGTGTCAAGAGAAATAGGGCATAATTTGGAGAATTTTTGAAGTTTTAATGTAAATTATGGTATTAACAAACAATGAATGAATCTCATGCAGACGGTCATCTTTTTGAGCTGATTGATGGATGTCATATAGTTTTTTATAGTGTGAAGTGGTTATAGCATCATTAGAGTAGTAGAGAGTGTGAGTGGTTACCCCATTGGACCAGTTCTTGCGTGGTTGCTGCGCAGCAGTAGAGGTGATACATGTGCATGAGTGAGCTGCGGTGTGCTCTCTCACAGAACGTCTCATGTGAGCCGCAGCATGCAAATGGTCGGTCAGATAAACTGCATAACTCAGACCCACAACCCTTTCGCCACCACACACACGAAAACCCTGCCAGATAGCTGATATGTGCCTATGGAAAGAAAAAACAGAAGATATGATCTAAATATGAATATTCACAACAGCAATTTTACCCAAACAAATATATACAGTGCCCTCCACTAATATTGGCACCCTTGGTAAATATGACCAAAGGTGGCTGTGAAAATAAATCTGCATTGTTTATCCTTTTTATCTTTCATTCAAAAAATTCACAAAATTCCAACCTATCATTGAAGTAAAACAATTGAAAGTGGGGATAAAATCTCATGATGAAATAAATGCTTTCACTATTTCATGTTGGCCACAATTATTGGCACCCAAATTATTGCAACGTCCTTTTCCCAGGGTAACAGCTCTGAGTTTTCTCATATAATGCCTGAAGAGTTTGGAGAACACCTGATAAGAGATCAGAGACCATTTTCTTCATCCAGAATCTCTCCAGATCCTTCAGATTCACAGCTTCATAACGGTGCTTCTTCTCTTCAGTTCACCTCACTCATTTTCTGTAGGGTTCAGGTCAGAGGACAGAGACAGCCATGGTAAAATATTTATTTTGTGCTCAGTGACCCATTTTTGTGTTTGTTTTGATGTTTGTTTTGGATTGTTGTCCTGGTGGAAGATCCAAACACGGCCCATTATAAGATTTCTAACAGAGGCAGTCAGATTTAGATTTTTTATCTGTTGGTATTTGATAGAATCCATGATGCCATGCATCTGAACAAGATGTTCAGGACCTCTGGCAGAAAAACAGGCCCACAACATTAAAGATCCAGCAGTATATTTAACCGTGGACATGGGGTACTTTTTTATCCCTGTTTGTACTAAACTCATCTGGTGGGTTTGCTGCCAAAAAGCTATTTTTTCAGTTTCATCTGACCATAGAAGCCAGTGCCATTTGAAGTTCCAGTCGTGTCTGACAACTGAATTAGCTGGAGTTTGTTTTTGGATGATTGAGGAGAATTTTCCTTGAAACCCTCCCGAACAACATGTGGTGATGTAGGGGCTGTTTGATATATTTTTTTAGGTTTCTGACCCCGAGACTCAACTAATCTCTGCAATTCTCCAGCTGTGATCCTTGGAGAGTCTTTGGCCACTCAAACTCTCCTCCTCAGCGTGCATTAGGACGATATAGACACACGTCCTCTTTCAGGCAGATTTTTAACATCTTTAGTTGATTGGAACCTCTTAATCATTACCCTGATGTGGAAATGGGGATTTTCAATGTTTTAACTTTTCTTACAGCCACTTTCTATTTTGTGATGCTCAACAATCTTGTTCTTCACATCAGAAATATAGTTTTTGTTTTTTCTCATTGTGATGGATGATTAAGGGAATTTGACCTTTGTGTTCCTCATATTTATAATCCTGTGGAACAGAAAGTCATGGCTGGACAATTTCATGCTCCTAGTCACCCTGGTGTGCTAAAAAATTTAAATATGAATGGGAATATACTTCAGAAATATTTTACTCATAAGAATTTCTAGGGCTGCCAATAATTGTGGCCAACATTCATTGGCGAAAAACATTTATTTCATCATGAGATTTTCTCCCCACTTTCAATTGTTTTACTGCAATGATAGGTTGGAATTTTGTGAATTTTTTGAGTGAAAGATCAAAAGGATAAACAATGCAGATTTATTTTCACAGCCGCCTTTGCTCATATTTATCAAGGGTGCCAATATTAGTGGAGGGCACTGTACAATAGGGTACCATGGTATTGCAGGGTTTTGTTTTCTTTTATTTGTACATTATACAAAAGTAACACAATGGTTTTTAAACAACAACTTTTTAAACTGTCCATGACAGCTCGACCTTCAAGTCACGCTGGAGGAAATAAAGAACAGCTAAAACCAGCCTATGCCATTTAACTGGTTTAAGCTGTACATATCTGGTTTAAGATAGTCAAGCTGGTCTCCCAGCCTGGCCAAGCTGGTGTTTAGCTGGTTTGTCAACTCTTTTACCAGCCTGACCAGCTAAAGAAGCGATCAAAACCCTTCGAAAACCAGCCTGCTAAACCAGCTACAGTGAGGCTGGAAGATCTGCTAAAACTAGCCAACAAGCTTAGGCAATAGAGATGGTGCAGCAGACTTGTCGGGAGACATGAGCTATTACAAAGCAGAGTGTTATGCTCTCTGGCGCGCAGTGAAATCTGCTAAACAACGGAGTCTCATTTCCAACTGAATGACTGAGTACCATCAGCAATTTCAGAAGTAAACCATGAGGTGAACACCTTTTACATGCGCTTCGAGGCAAACTGTTCTGGCGTTACCAACAGTCTGTCAACACTTAGGTAGGGCTGCAACGATTAGTCGACATTATAGACAAAAAATTGACAAATATTTTTGTTGTCGAGTAGTCGTTTGATCTCATATGACCTAATGTAACAGCCTGCAATACTGCGGTTTGACCAGTGTGGCGCTGTAGCGCAAGACTGTAATTCAGCCCTCCTGGGGCCGGTTGCATAAACTGTTTAGACTAGTCTTAAAAAGTTAATCACCTAACTGGTCACCTAATTGGCCCCTGGATGCAATTCAAGAAAAGAAGACACACAGCGCTTCAGAGCAAATGCACCTGAGCGGCGTTTGGATGAATATGTCAATATATATATTGCGCGCTTTCTTCTCAGTAACGAAATAAACATAAAAAACTGACAGCAGTGTGAAAGCAGCAGTTAAAAATGCATCTGATTACAACGTTGTGGATGTTTGCATGAGTTCTGCAGTTCAGTATCCAGTAAAGTCCGGTCACATCATGTATATTTATATAACTTTAGTACTTTATGCGATAGCCTTAATTCAAGCAGCTTTATCAAATCAAAATCAAATCACTTTTATTGTCACATCATCACAGCACATGTGCCTTGATGAGTGAAATTCTTGAGAGCGTGCTCCATACAGTGCAGAAACAATTAACATATAGACAGTACCATTACATACTTACAGACTTATACAGATGACAATGTGCACATACATATACTCAGTACACACAGTGTACTGTTAGACATACTTACAGTTATCAATGCACATTATACACCGTATGTACACATTCTACATTATGTACACATATATACATACACAGTAATATGCAAAGGTGCAGTAGATTGTACATAAGCTGGATACGCAAATGTCATGGATGTGCATTGGATGGTATCCAGTGGTAGCAGATAGATTGTTGTATTTGTGCAGTGTGTACGTGTAGTCCAGTTTGAACTGTGGAGTTAAAGTGCAGTGCGTGGCATATTGTAAAGTGGGAGTGTGCTGTAGGGTGTATTAGTTCTGACTGTTCATTAGCCTGATAGCCTGAGGGAAAAAGCTATCCCTCAAGTCGGCTAGTGCGGGATCGGATGCTGCGGAGACGTCTTCCTGAGGGCAGCAGAGAGAACAGTCTGAGCGAAGCTCACCTCCAACAATGTGGTGGGCAGTTCGCACAACCCTTTGCAGAGCTTTGCGGTTGCCAGCGGTGCTGTTTCCAAACCTGGCGGTGATGCAGCCGGTCAGGATGCTCTCCACAGTGCAGGTGTAGAACGATCTAAGGATGCTGGGGCTCATTTCAAACTTCCTCAGCCATCTCAGGAAGAAGAGGCGTTGATGTGACTTCTTCAGCACTGCATCTGTGTGAGCGGACCATGTGAGATCCTCAGTGATGGGAACGCCGAGGAACTTAAAGCTGTTTACCCCCTCCACAGGTGTCTTGTCGATGGTGATGGATGTGTGTTCTCTGCTCTGTCTCCTGAAATCCACCACCAGCTCCTTGGTCTTGTCGATGTTGAGTGAGAGGTGGTTCTCCTGACACCATTTAGTCAGAGTACTCAACTCCGCTCTGTAGGCCGTCTCATCGTTGTCAGTGACCAGGCCTATCACCGTTGTGTCGTCAGCGAATTTGACGATGCCGTTGGAGCTGTGTGTGGCTGTACAGTCATGTGTGTACAGGGAGTACAGGAGTGGGCTGAGAAAGCAGCCCTGCGGAGCACCAGTGTTGAGGGTCAGCGGAGATGAAGTGTTGTTGCCCATTCTGACCACCTGACTTCTGCCTGTCAGAAAGTCCAGGATCCAGCTGCACAGAGATCTGTTTAGTCCTAGAGTCTGGAGCTTCGCAACCAGTGTGGCAGGCACTATGGTATTGAATGCGGAGCTGTAGTCCACAAACAGCATCCTCACATAGGCATTCTTGTTTTCCAGGTGGGAGAGAGCAGTGTGCAGGGTGAAGGCAATAGCATCGTCTGTGGAACGGTTGCTGCAATATGCAAATTGCAGCAGATCCAGTGAGGCAGGCAGCACAGAGCAGATGTAGTCTCTGATGAGTTTCTCAAAACACTTGCTGAAGATGGGTGTCAGAGCAACGGGCCTCCAGTCATTCAAGCATGGGATTTTATTTTTCTTTGGTATGGGCACAATGGTGGATTTTTTTGAAGCATAAGGGAACCACAGACAGAGAGAGGGAGAGGTTGAAAATGTCTGTGAAAACCCCGGCTAGCTGGAATGCACATGCTCGGAGCACACGGCCTGGGATGCCATCAGGACCCACAGCCTTGTGGATATTCACCCGTTTGAAGGATCGTGTTACATCAGCGACAGAAATGGAAATTGCACTTGCCTCTTCTGCAACAGCCGCGGGAGCGCTCTCTGTGTGGGCGGGGTTGTGAGCCTCGAAACGAGCATAAAAAAAGATTAAGCTCCTCCGGTAGAGAGGCGGCAATGTTCACTGTAGCTGGTTTATTCCCTTTACAATCCGTGATGTTATTGATGCCCTGCCACATGCTTCTTGCGTTGTTGGTGTTGAATTGTTCTTCTATTGCTCTTTATGGTATTAAACATGAAAAACCAGAGTCAGTGTTGCTTTCAGTTAGAATTACAACTTGATTTTCTGTTATAAAGCAGCTCTCCAGTGTGGAGCTAGCTAATGATAAAATATTTTATTAGTGGGAAGAATAAATTTAATTAAAGTGATAGTTTGGTTTACAGAGATCAAAGCTTGATCTAGCTCAGGACTGTTTTGGTTATCATAACCCTATTTTAAGACATTATGTTGTGAATAAAATAGTTTATCCAAAGCGTCTTATCACTTACCTTTATTTTGTTTCTTATCTATATGACTTACAAAAGGAGATGTTAGGCAGAATGTGTCATTCAGTAACTTTTTCATGTAGCTAATTAAATGGAGAGTGTCTCTGTCTGTCATCTATTTTGTGTGCCAAACACATCTATTTGTATAATGAATTGGTAACACTTTACAATAAGGTATCATTTGTTAACATTAGTTAATGTATTAATTAACATGAACGAACAATGCATTCATTACATTTATGTATTAATCTTTGTTCATGTTGGTGAATAAAAATACAGTAGTTCATTGTTTGTTCATGTTAGTTCACAGTGCATTTACCAATGTTAAAAAAAACAACTTGTGATTTTTATAAATGCATTAGTAAATCCTGAAATTAACATTAAATAAGGTTAACTAATGAACCTTATTGTAAAGTGTTACCAATTAATTGTATAATAATTGTAATTACATAATATGCTTTTCTAAAGCTGAAGTGACCTTTATTTATGTTAGAACGTATAACTTAATATTTTAACTAACTGCAAAAGCTGAATAATCAATCAAAGTCTACTGATTAATTAGTGAAATAATCGACGATTAGTCGATTAATTGTTCTAATAATAGTTAGCTTAATCGATTATCAAAATAATCGTTTGTTGCAGCCCTACACTGAGGAAGGGAACAGCTGCGTCAGTGACAAGCGCACGATGACCATATCGGAGGACGAGGTTTGTAATGCATGCAAACCTCAGGAAATCCACCAACCCAGACGGCATTCCTGGTGTATTGAGATCATGTGCTGATCAGCTGGATGGCTTGTTTACATCCATCTTTAGTCCTTTGCTCAGTCAGTGCTCCCCACATGGTTTACAAAATATATCATTGTTCCAAAAAAAAACAACAAGCTATTTTGCTTAAATGACTATTTAGGCATTCACATCGTTAATTATGAAGGTCTTTGAGAGACTTATCAAAAACATCCAAACCAACTCTATTACCATGAGTACAGGAGCCTCATAAGGACAGTGTGGCCTCAGAGCTCCATTTCTATCATCAAGTTTGGGGATGACACAGTTGTGATGGGCCTCATCTCCAACAACAATGAGCCTGCCTACCTTGATGAAGTGGAGAAATTGACATCATGGTGCCAATCAAACTGTCTCTCTCTGAATGTCAGCAAAACCAAGGAGCTGGTTGTGGACTTCAGGGGGCGGCAGCAGCAGATTTACTCCCCACTCATCATCGGTGGGACCCCAGTGAACAGAGTGAGCAGCTTCAAATACCTCAATGTGCACATCACTGAGGATCTGACCTAGACTCATCACATTCATGCACAAGTAAAAAAAGCCAGACAACATCTGTACCACCTGATACTACTGAGAAAATTCAAGGTTTCCCCTGTGATCCTGAAAAAGCTCTATATCAAGGCTATAGAAAGTATTCTGACTGTGCATTTTATCATGGTATGGGAACTGCTCAGCCCAGGACCGTAAAGCCCTACAAAGAGTGGTGCACTCAGCTAAGTGTATTTCCAGAATTGCTCTCCAATCTCTACATGACATCCACATCAGGCGATGCAGAGCTAGGGCTGTTATGATCCTCAAAGACTTCACCCTGCCAAGAAATTCACTGTTCAGTCTGCTACAATCAGGCAGACGCTTCTGCAGCCTAATGGCTAGAACATCGACATGAAAACAAACTGCACTTTTGGGGATCTAGTGGTGTAGGGTTACTCAATAAAACTCTGCACACTGCACTTTATGTTGAGTTAATCTATGCAACTCATACTCCCTGCACACTGTTAGCTTAGTTCTGGTTTTAATATACGTATACGTATACATATACATATACATATACATATATATATATATATATGCATGTACAGTCATGGCCAAAAATATCGGCACCCTTGGTAAATATGATCAAAGGCGGCTGTGAAAATTAATCTGCATTGTTAATCCTTTTGATTTTTTATAAAAAAAAAAAAAAATCACAAAAATCTAACCTTTCATTGGATAATAAGAATTTAAAATGGGGGGAATATCATTATGAAATAAATGCTTTTCTCTAATACACGTTGGACAATTATTGGCACCCCTAGAAATTCTTATGGAGTAAAATATCTCTGAAGTAGGCTATATTCCCATTCATATTCACAATTTTGAGCACTCCAAGGTGATTATGAACAGATTAATTTTCACAGCCTTCTTTGATCATATTTACCAAGGGTGCTGATATTTTTGGCCATGACTGCATGTATATGTATATGTATGTATGTATATATATATGTATGTGTGTGTGTGTGTGTGTGTGTCTGGACCACAAAACCAGTCATACGGGTCAATTTTGAAATTGAGATTTATACATAAGCTTTCCATTGATGTATGGTTTGTTAGAATAGGACACTATTTGGCTGAAATACAACGATTTGAAAATCTGGAATCTGAGGGTACAAAAAAATCTGAATATTGAGAAAATCGCCTTTAAAGTTTTCCAAATGAAGGTCTTAGCATTGCAAATTTCTAATCAAAAATTAAGTTGAGACATATTTACGGTAAGAAATTTACAAAATCTCTTCATGGAACATGATCTTTACTTAATATCCTAATGATTTTTGTCATAAAAGAAAAATCAATAATTTTGACCCATACAATTTATTGTTGTCTATTGCTACAAATATAACCGTGTTACTTATGACTGGTTTTGTGCTCCAGGGTCACAATATGTCACAATGTGCTAAATTAAACAATATATCAGTGTGACATAAACAGAGCAACATGTATTAGGAAATCAGGGGAAATGTCAACATAACTTATGCGGTCATCGCATTACCATGTGTTTCTAGTCCATTTTAGTACCATATTATGTGAAAGCATATGAATTCAGTTTCCCCGATACTATCATCCTATACGTCACTGAATTTTGATACTGCCAAGTTTTTTTTTTTTTTTGTTAAGTAGGCTCTAGATATAAGCTTTTTTTAAAAAAAAAGATTTTTTACAATTTTGAACAAAAAAATAAATAAATAAATAAATAAATAATTCAAAGGAAAGAAAATCAGTCACTATGCACAAGCTGGTGCACGCCGTTATCGGGCAGTAGATAAATGATAGCATGACTATTACATAATAAAAATGTGCAAGATTCAGCGGCAAAAATAAAATAATAAAGTCTTTAAATAAATATAAACAAACATAAAATATTTTATTCTTGCACTTAACATGATTTTCTTTTTAAATTTATTTATATTTTATTTAAAACACTTCATTGAAATGTTTTCATCTGGAAACCGCACTTTTTTTGGTTAATACGTGGGTGAATAAATCTTCAGTGATGGGCAGTAGCGTCGCTACAAGTAGTGACGCTACTAGTTTAACTACATTTCTCAGTAGCGTGGTGGTAGCGTCGCTGCTTTCTGAATCAAATAGCTTTTCAGTTGCGAAGCTCTACTTTTGATCAAGTAGCGCTGTAGCATCAACAAAAGCTAACGTTACATTATTCAAAGCATTCTGAAATTCAAGGCAAGCTCAAATCGGAAATATAACTGCTACGGAATCGGATCATTTCAGAGAACTGGTTTATCATTGATCTACATTCTCTTCATTAGTGAAAGTCAAGATTCACTTGCACAATCCATAGCAAATTTACAAAAAGACTAATAGAAATGTGTAGAAAATATGCTTGACAGTTTATGACAACTAGATCAATTTTGCATTTAATGACTTATACGATGAACTAATGACTAGATGTTTTGAGAGGCAAGACTATTGCACAGAGAACTATATAACACATTTTGAGCAACATGACATTAGGACCTGATAATGTAGGAAACCACAGACAAATGTATATAATTGATTGCATGAATGTACCAAAGCAACTGCAACTTGTTCAAAACTAAGAATGAGAAACTGCTTTTATGATGTGCACAAGTGACTAGATGATGTGGAGGTTGAACAAGCAGTTTTGAAAATTTCATTTCTGATCTGAGAAATGCACCAAAGCGATAGAGATAAACTGTAATAATGCAATAGTAAATGGTGAAATTAACATTAATAAATGCTGCAGAAGTATTGTTCATTCTTAGTTCATGTTAACTACACTAGTTAACTTATGTTAACTAATGAACCTTATTGTGAAGTGTTACCATTTATATAAATGTATCTGTATACAATAAAGCCGCAATACCAACTACCAATAGGAGGTTTCTGGCCGACAGCAAACATTTATTTTGCCAATGTCACAATATAAGGTAAATCTGGCCCTGTACATGATACTGACTTTTGTTGCCAAATTGGTTTGGAACAGTTGTTGATTAAACAATTAAACTGAACTATTATGCCTGTCTATCAGCTTGACTGACAGTTTTATTGATCACTGAGAGAGCATTGATTAGTATGATGTTGGTTCAATATAAAAAAAAGTTTTTTTTTTAAATAGCTTAGATGTAGTAAACTTTTGCCATGTTGCTGTAGCTTAGCTTGCTACATTTCCCAGGGCTGTAGCTTTAGTGAAGCTTCATTTGATGAGGAGTAACTGTTAGCTTAGCTCACTACATTTTCCAAGTAGCTTGCCCAACACTTTAAATCTTTTTGTAACACTCTCGTGAAGTAGCTGCAGTCTCACCTGATGAAGAAGCCCAGCTGACACACATGCAGGAAAAGCAACAATTTTACTCTTTTCGCTCCACTGAACAAAACTACGTTCCCGGCGGACGCTTGAGATTCATAGTCCTTCAAATCGCGATCATACTGCAGCCAAAACCAGCTGAAGAGCTGAACGACGACAGATGGCATGAGCATGAAGCCCAGCAAAACCCCGAACCACATGAACTCTCCATGCATGTAGAACTCCTTCGCCACCCACAGATCCGAGCCCACGTCCAACAGAAACGTGCACGCGCCGATGAGCGTGAAGAACAAATCCAGCAAGGAATACTTGGGAAACGTCTCGCAGTTCATCGTGGGATGAGCATCAAAGCCGAAGCAGCGGACTGAAGTTCAGCCACAGCATGCATGTAGCCGCGTACCGTTAGCACACGTACGGGTGCAATTAAAGTACATAAAATTCCAGGAACGGTTTAATCTTCACTTAACTGTTGATTCATGTAAACGAGAACTCCACGAGAAAATGCGTCTCTTTGAAGCCATTTCTACAGCAGCAGAAACACGGTGACATTGTCTAGCACATGAAAGTCCCAAACTTCCACAGACACACAACCTAAGTCACGCCCGCATGGCGTCACACACTGCAGCTGGTAACGTGGAAATAGTTTCATTACCAATTTAAAATAAATTTAAATACAAATAGATCCAATGTTGTTTGAAAGGAATTGGCTACATTTAAAATTGAATTATGTCAAGTTCATGAATACACTTTTACTCAGAAATTGCGAAATATTTTTGTAGAAAATGCAAAATACATATGTAAATACTATAAAAATGATTCAGTAGGCTATACACTACAAATACAAAATATTAGAGTCTGGATGTAGTTATTTTTTTGCACTCATGTGAAAGTGCTTTGGAGTCGTTCTATTGTCCTCATTTATAAGTCTGGAGAAAAGCATCTGTTAAATGCCCTAAATGTAATGTAAATATTAACTACGACTTCTGCCTCAAAAAACTCCCAATTTGCTGCTTATTAATAATTAGTAAGGTAGTTAGTAATAGTAATGCCAATAAAGACCTAGTTCATATTGAGAACTGATCCCTGAACTAAATTTTAACCATTTTCTCAGTCTCCTAAAGTTTGTGTTGCTTGTGTTTTTACCTGTGTCAAGGTATTTGGTTTCTCTTGTGTCTGTCCATATCCCATGCTCCATCAGTGTTTATATTGCCATAAACAGGCTAAAACATTTTTGTTCCCATGATTTCCATCATGTAAATGGTGGATGCTCTGTGTGATTTTGTATTCCTCTGCTTTTTGAGACTATAATTTCAGTAGGTGAGGCCAGTGGGTGGAAAAATAAGTCATTGTATTAGCGCATGTGATATCCTTTCAACAACGGAAAAAAAATAAAAAAAAATTTAAAGGACATCGTAGTGGTCACCTTTTGGTTTCACTGATCTGAGGACAGTGTGTGAAGCCCCAAGTCACTTGACATGTGACTCTCAAAGAAGCTAAAAGAAACGTTTTGCTTTAACATAACTAGAGTCTTTCTGTTTGACTTTTAAAGTCCGAATGAAATCAAAATTCACAACATTTATTCACACCAGGTTATTGCATGTGAGGAACACAACAAACTCACTGTAGCTGCTCTGGAGCTTCAATTCCTCTGTTATTTCATGTATTTAATCATGTCTCTAAAGCAGGTCACAGTGTGCTGCAAGAGATCAAATTCTCTACAGATGTGTATTTGATTCTTAAAGGGATAGTTCACCCCAAAATGAAAATTTGATGTTTATCTGCTTACCCCCAGGGCATCCAAGATGTAGGTGACTTTGTTTCTTCAGTAGAACACAAAAAAAGATTTTTAACTCAAACCGTTGCAGTCAAAAGGTAAAAAAATGATATAAATACCGTTCAGTTTCTTGCACAGACCGGTTGTTTCGTGTCTAACAAGCCAGTTACGATCTCAGGAAATCCATCAAAGCCACCAAACGACAATATAAAAACAAAGTTGAAGAACAATTCAACACCAACAACGCAAGAAGCATGTGGCAGGGCATCAATAACATCACAGATTATAAAGGGAATAAACCAGCTACAGTGAACATTGCCGCCTCTCTACCGGACGAGCTTAATCATTTTTATGCTCGTTTCGAGGCTCACAACACCGCCCACACAGAGAGCGCTCCCGCGGCTGTTGCAGTGGAGGCGAGTGAAATCTCCATTTCTGTCGCGGATGTAACCCGATCCTTCAGATGGGTGAATATCCACAAGGCTGTGGGTCCTGATGGCATCCCAGGCCGTGTGCTCCGAGCATGTGCATTCCAGCTAGCCGGGGTTTACACAGACATTTTCAACCTCTCCCTCTCTCTGTCTGTGGTTCCCTTATGCTTCAAATAATCCACCATCGTGCCCATACCAAAGAAAAAGAAAATCCCATGCTTGAATGACTGGAGGCCCGTTGCTCTGACACCCATCTTCAGCAAGTGTTTTGAGAAACTCATCAGAGACTACATCTGCTCTGTGCTGCCTGCCTCACTGGATCCGCTGCAATTTGCATATCGCAGAAACCGTTCCACAGACGATGCTATTGCCTTCACCCTGCACACTGCTCTCTCCCACCTGGAAAACAAGAACACCTATGTGAGGATGCTGTTTGTGGACTATAGCTCCGCATTCAATACCATAGTGCCTGCCACACTGGTTGCGAAGCTCCAGACTCTAGGACTAAACAGATCTCTGTGCAGCTGGATCCTGGACTGTCTGACAGGCAGAAGTCAGGTGGTCAGAATGGGCAACAACACGTCATCTCCGCTGACCCTTAACACTGGTGCTCCTCAGGCCCACTCCTGTACTCCCTGTACACACATGACTGTGCAGCCACACACAGCTCCAACATCATCGTCAAATTCGCTGATGACACAACGGTGATAGGCCTGATCACTGACAACGATGAGACGGCCTACAGAGCGGAGGTGAGTACCCTGACTAAATGGTGTCAGGAGAACCACCTCTCACTCAACATCGACAAGACCAAGGAGCTGGTGGTGGATTTCAGGAGACAGAGCAGAGAACACACACCCATCACCATCGACAAGACACCTGTGGAGCGGGTAAACAGCTTTAAGTTCCTCTGTGTTCCCATCACTGAGGATCTCACATGGTCCGCTCACACAGATGCAGTGCTGAAGAAGTCACATCAACGCCTCTTCTTCCTGAGACGGCTGAGGAAGTTTGGAATGAGCCCCAGCATCCTTAGATCGTTCTACACCTGCACTGTGGAGAGCATCCTGACCGGCTGCATCACCGCCTGGTTTGGAAACAGCACCGCTGGCAACCGCAAAGCTCTGCAAAGGGTTGTGCGAACTGCCCGCCACATTGTTGGAGGTGAGCTTCCGGCCCTCCAGGACATCTACACCAGGCGGTGTATAAGGAAAGCCCGGAGGATCATCAATGACTCCAGCCACCCGTCCCACAGACTGTTCTCTCTGCTGCCCTCAGGAAGACATCTCTGCAGCATCCGATCCCGCACTAGCCGACTGAGGGATAGCTTTTTCCCTCAGGCTATCAGGCTAATGAACAGTCAGAACTAATACACCCTACAGCACACTCCCACTTTATGATATGCCACGCACTGCACTTTAACTCCACAGTTCAAACTGGACTACACGTACACACTGCACTAATACAACAATCTATCTGCTGCCACTGGATACCATCCAATGCAGGGCCGGATTATCCAATGGGCCCATGCACACTTGGGGCCCAAGAGAAGGGAAGAAAAAAAAAATTTGGAGTGTCTTTATATTAAGTGCAAATAGCGGCTTATTGGCAAACCCTATTTATAGTAACTCCACCCACCAGTGCCTGGTTGACACTCAAGAATAAAAAAAAGACAAAACCATTTGTATGGCTTCAGTGATGTAGGCAGTAGAACATCAGGCTAACAAAATATTTTGATGCGATCGACGCTGGATCGAATCCGCATTTAGCCCAGCTGTGTACAATTACTTTCATTCTATTGTCCTCATTCATGAAACATGAGCAGAACGAACTTTTGTGTAAATCGTTCATAAAGCCGTTCTGACGTCGACTAAACTCTGGAATTCATGAAAATGTTCTATTTTCAAAATGTTAGTTTGTACAAAAGAAATGTAGCCTACGCCTGCTCCTTGTGTAAATTTGGGCGTAAAACATTCTGTGTTCTTTTTGGCAACCTGATGGCACTGCGTTTTGATGCACTGCCATATTTTATAAGTTTATAAGTTATTAATATTAATATAAAATAATATTAATATTAGAAGTTATTATTTGGATCGTTTGAAAATCTGTATTTTTATTTAAATCGCCATCACACCGCTGAACACAAATAACGGGGATGCCAGAGTTGCACTTGCCTCAGATTTCAAAGGCAAAATTCGCAGTCAACAAAACCTTTTTTTTTTTTTTTGGCAAATGCATGACAGAAATGTTTGCACTGAACTATGTTCTTAGGGTTTCCGCAGATCTTTAAAAAGTCTTCAGTTTAATTGTTTAAATAAAGTCTTAAATGGTACAAAAAGTCTTACTTATAAGACGTCATAAATTTGGGAACGTAAAGACAAGAATTGCTATATAGATTAATATGACGATTAAACATTAAAAGGCTACGATTTCACTGAATAAATATGAGTGCTGCACGTTTCAAAGTCAGACGCTGCTGCTTGTGTTCCGCGGTTACCGGGGAAATTGCTATATTCTGCCGTTCCGAAAGCAAAACATTGTATTTTTAAATGTGAACCGGACCCCGGTGGATCGACAAGAAGCTAGTGCATTATAAAAATCTAAACAAATAATACATATGATGTTATTTAATATTATAATTAATTAATAATAATTGTTTAAATTAAAATAATAATTGATACTTTTTTTTTTGACTCATCCCTTTTCTTAAAAAAATTTAAAGGCTGAAATGTAAAGTGCAAGTCTTAAAAAGGTCTTAAATTTAATTTTAAAAATCCTGCAGATACCCAGTTATATTATGGTACCATTTGGAATTTATTTATTTATTTATTTCTGAATAAGCCCTTTTTAACTGTCCTCAGTTGTTTTGCCACTAATAAAAAAATAGGACCCCTGTACATTTGTTTGTTGCAAATATACACACTGTAAAAAGTGATGCTGACTTAACTTAAAAAAAGTAGGAAACCTGTTGCTTAAAATTATTAAGTAAATAATAATTGAAAAAAAAAAAGTTAAGTGACAATTGACAATTCACTTAACTTATACTTTTTTATTATTAATTACTTAATAATTTTAAGGCAACAGGTTTCCTCAATTTTTTTAAGTTAAGTCAACTTAACACTTTTTACAGTGATAAGAAGCCTATTTATGAACTATTGTGTGTCATCAAGCAGCATGCAGACTCAACAACAACTGCGTTTTGAAACAACTTTCACAATGTTTTTGTCGAGGGGGGGCGACAAGACATTGTGCCCAGGGGCCTCTGAATTCGTAATCCGGGCCTGATCCAATGCACATCCATGACATTTGCGTATCCAGCTTATGCATAATCTACTGCACCTTTGCATATTATTGTGTGTGTATATATGTGTACACTATGTAGAATGTGTACATACGGTGTACAATGTGTATTGATAACTGTAAGTATGTCTAATAGTACACTGTGTGTACTGAGTATATGTATGTGTATATTGCACATTGTCATCTGTATAAGTCTGTAAGTATGCAATGGCACTGTCTATATGTTAATTGTTTCTGCACTGTCTGGAGCACGCTCTCAAGAATTTCACTCACCAAGGCACATGTGCTGTGATGATGTGACAACAGTGGCGCCTCCAAGGGGGGGCCAGGGGGGCCACGGCCACCCCTAAAATGACACTGGCCACCCCATTGGCCCCCCCAAACAGAAAGAGTCGAGTTTTTTTAGAATAATATATATATATATATATATATATATATATAAATTAACACGGACATTGACGAAACACTATATTAAAAATAAATATAATAAACTTGTATTGTGTACCGTAGAATTCGCTCTCACCCCCTCCCCCTCTTTACCTGCCTTGTGGCAAGAGACTTCGCGCACTCACACAGCCGCACTATACTGCAGCACATGGTCTGTTCAATTTTGAGAGGAGCAATCAACGTGGCAGAGGAAACTTACAAGTAAAACTTAGTTTTCGTATGTTATATGAAACAGTTTATTCTGTCAAACTCATAATACTGTTTGGCTATAGATTAGGCGTCACTAAGGCATTAATTACGAATTGATCTATTTCTGTTGCTCACATGTGGATCGAACACTTTAAGTTTTTATTAGATTAATATTACTCAGGGCTCTACAGTGCGACCATTTCAGTCGCATTTGAGACTGAAGACTATGCTACTGCGTGCCACTATGAAAAAATATTTAGGAGAAACGAGACACTGACCCGATCAGCATATTTGAGTTTGGCTGAAGCAGCTTCAAAGGTTTCTAACGTACTCACAACGTGTTTGGCTGCGTTGAGTAATGTATCACAGACAGAGGTATCCACTCATTATAACAAACAAAGTGTAGACAGACTGTAAATTAGAGATTCATTGTGCAGTGAGCTGATTATAATAGAGTAGGCTATATGTGAGATCGCAAACTAAGATGAGTGACAGCTTTTAATGATTATTAAGGGCATGGGCGTAACCACCATAGACATTGAGGGGGACAAGTCCCCCCCAATAATTAGAAATGGCCAAATGTCCCCCCCAATATTTGAAATTCTTGCACTGATCTGCTGTCCTCTATTACGCAGCGCTCTTGTTAGGATGACAAAAGAAGCTTTAAAAGTAACATTTTCAGTCTGCTCTGCCTCAGCTGGCTAACAGCGCTCGTCAATGTCAAAATAATTGAACTGGCCAATCAAATCAAAGTAGGCGGGGTTTAGCGTTCACAGATGCTGAGCGCGCCGCGAAAGATTGAAAACACTGAAAGAGAGCGAGGTGAGATGGAAGCTGCAAATCAATTAATGTTTAGTCAACTGTTTTAGGAAAGAAATGTTAAATGACCGACAGTTATATTCAGTGAAGCAATTACTTGACTTTTTCATAAATATGCCCATTTTGAGAGAAAGAGGGAGAGAGAGATGAAATGTGTGTGTTAATTATCTGCATCTGTTTGTCTGTCCCTACAAACAATGAAACTGTCAATTTAGTCCTACTTCAAAAACACGTCGTTGCTGAGAAATATAATAGATTCAGTATGGAAACTATTTTATTACAATAAAAGTCGCGGGGTAGTGTTGACAAGTCTCTGTGTGCGAGTAATAATAAGTGTGCGTGCGTCAATTAAAGCATATTATATATATATATATATATATATATATAAAAAAAAAAAAAAGGTCCCCCCCAATGTTCAAGACATGGTTACGGCCTTGATTAAGGGAGTTATGCAAATGTGATTGATTTAATACAACAGTTCATTAAACAAGAAGTTAATATTAATTTAAGTGACTTATATTGTCTGACTACAACAATATTGCCTTATTTTGCTTTATTTCGTCAACGAAAATAGTTTCCGACAAAGTAACAGCTGAGCCGCTGCGCATCTCCATTCAAACACAGCGGTGTTTCGTTTATGAATGAACTGTGTTTTTAAACGAATAGTGTCAATGATTCATAAAGACAGTCACGTACTTCGTTCCTGAATGAATCAGCCATTCAAACAAATCAAATAAATGAATGATTCAGTGATAAAATCAGTGACTTGCCGCCACCTGCTGGCAGTTTTAGTTTAATTTTTAAAGTAGCCTATATTTCCTCTTATTTAAATCATTTATTATTTCTATATTCAAAAATGTATATTTAAAACATTAACCTCAACATGAATTTATGAATTTAATTGCACTCTCAGTCTCATTAAATGTCTGAAAATACACCTACAAGCCACTTGTGTGTTCTTCTGTGCCACCTCTGTAGTACAAATTTATTCCTTAAATACTGATTTCATTTGATTGATAACATTCTTATTCTACTTATTTTACTTTTTATTCTGTTGCTTTAATTAGAAATGTTAAAAAGCTTATACATTTTTGAATTGATAAATAAAAGATGATATACTTTTAATAAAGTTGGAAAAATGACAGTAAAAAGGTAAAAACATTGAAAAAAAAATTCCCTGTAAATCACTTTAAGGAGTCAAATATCACCTCGTAATGGGAAGGTTAATTTTTTATCAGAATTTTTAATTATTGATTAGAAGGTGCTCCTAAATTTTTGACCGTGCTCCTAATAAGAAAAGTAAGCGTACAGCCCTGTTACTCCATCAGTTGATCTGTAAATTATTGCAGATTTGGGCAACATTTAATGCATCTTTGGCTCTTAAAGTCACATATGTAGAACAGTTTTTGTCAGCCAGACAGACGAGTAGTATTTTATTAATTCATGTCTGACAACAGAAACAGAAAATATGTAAATTAAGCACTGACAGCATATTTCCACACAAATGTAGGGTTTATGATAAATAATTGAAATGAAGAGGAAGGCAATTGACATATCCACCTTCTTCAGCAAATGGTCTGTAAATTCTGAGAACATTTAGGGCTTCATTTATTGCAACAGTGTACCAATTGTTTTGATGAAGTGATGGGTTAAACATCTATGCTTCTTGTTTACTTTTACTCTCATTTGAAATGAATTTGCACTCCAAATAAACATGTGGGTACTTGCAGTTGAATTGCAGAGCGACATTTTTCTATTTTGCTCTATATAGAAAATAGTAATAGCCTACTGAAGTTTTGAAGCTTATAATTTTATATGCTCCCAGAATGAATGGTAACACCATGGTATGCACATTAGATTTAGGCATGCAACACTTTTTTGTATTGTGCCACCCTAACATTTTATACTGGCCCCTTTTGGCCACCCTATTAAAAAAATCCTGGAGGCGCCACTGTGTGACAATAAAAGTGATTTGATTTGATTTGATTTTACTGAAGAAACAAAGTGACCTACATCTTGGATGCCCTGGGGGTAAGTAGATAAACATAACATTTTCATTTTTGGGTGAACTATCCCTTTAAGAAACACTTAAAATTCTTACTGGAGCTACAGGACTGACAATGACCAGTGTGGAGCCCTACATCATATTTAATGATGAAAATAACATAAGGGTAACATGTAAACAACATGCTAAATATAAATAAAGTAAAGCTTGGGGTTTGGGGTTTAGCTTTCAAAAAAGCAAACATCTAAATAATGGTAAGCCACGTATGTAGGTGATTTTTTTTTTTTTTGCATCAAAATACAACAGTTTTTAGGAAGCGACTACAAATTAATACTAAATAGGCCTAAACATGTATTACTTCTAGATCAGGAGTGTTCAGTCCTACTCCTGCAGGGTCATCATCCTGAAGACTTGAGCTGCAACACACCTGCCTGGAATCTTCTAGTGATCCCGAAGACCTTGATTTGCTGGTTAAGATGTGTTTTATCAGGGCTGGAACAGGGTTATTGTCATTAGCTAAAACTTGAAAAAAGTACACACAACAAAATTAAAAACCTGTGAAAAACCGTGTGCTGTTCTTAGAGCCATATCTTCTCACAGATCCACTGATAAGCATCATTGCAAGTAACATCAATCCACCCTATTAATTCAGGGTGCTTTTTTAAATAAGTCACAGCACAATTCTCTAGTTTTCCTCCATTTGGCTCTTTTATTTTTCCACTGGATGCCCAGAACCTGCAACAACAGATCAGCATTAGATATTAAGTGCTGCTCTCTGTGATATGATCCTGACTGTGAGAATCATTTATTACATAATAATCAGCTCAGTGATTTCTCACCCAGAGGTCATGCTGGTGCCATCCACCCATTTCCATCTGCCCTCTTCCACGATGTCAGTCACACCAATCCAGAATTCTCTTTTATCAGTAATTTTTGTAACAAAATCCTAAATAGATTAAGCAATTACATGTTTATATCATGAACCGACAATGGACACATTTCATTTGACACCACAAACATACTCACTCACTTGTTTCTCTCTGTTGTTTATGATGATCAGATCTGCTCCTCTCTCTGTACAGTATCTTCTGCTCTCAGTCCAGCTCTTCTTCAGTGAGGAAATGAAGTAAAAGCTGAAGTTAGAGTGTAACCATCCATCTGTTAACACAACCAGTTCAGTTATTAGCTCATTATTCCTACAGCACACTGAATAATGAAACTTGCTTTTAGTAATAGCATATTGCTTAGTTGCAGTTCAAAGATCACCCGTTTCATTGAGAATCTTCTGCAGTTGATTTCTCTCTTGATTGAGCTGGTCTCTTTGTTTAGTCAGGTTGTCATTCTTGATTAATAATCCATTCCTTTCATTTGTCATGTTTATGTACTTGGTTAGAAGCAGGTCTCTCTGTTCTGTGAGGTTGTTAATCTTGGTTAGTAGCTGGTGTGTCTCTTCTGTGTTTGTGTTCTTTGTATGGATGTGGACACACAGCACTATGACTGCAGCCAGCAGAACACACAGCAGCAACGAACACACTGCAGCTGCTCTGGAGCTTCTGATCTGCACTGAATCACTTCCTGAAGGTGACAGGTATAAAGATAAATGTTTCTTAATTTCTACACCCAATAAAATTGTCACGGTGCACACAGCAGGGAGGAACACGAAGACAAGGATAAACTCAAATAGACAGTCTTTAATAAATCCAAAAGGGCAAGACAAGGCAGGGCAGACACAGGAACACCGGGGAGTAACGAGTCGACCAGACGAAAAGGAACTCAAAAGGCAGGAACTAAATACACAGGGTAGTTAACACATAATCACACACAGTTGGACAAGACTAAACTAATAATGACACTAGACGAGGAAAGGAAACAAACCAAACAAGGACACAAGAGGGAAACACACACACGACACAGGGCTGACAAAAAATTAAGTTTGTTTGTATTTTTACCTGTGTGTTGAGGTGTATGGTTTCCCTCTGTGCGTCTGTCCATATCACATGTTCTGTCAGCGTTTATATTGCCATAAATATTCTCAGACATTTTTGAGTGGCTTTCCCTCAGTCGTATAACTGATGGAAGCTGTCTGTATGTTTTTAATGTGTGTGTTTTTTTAAGACTCTACTCTTAGCAGATGGACAAAGTATAGCAGTATGTCATATCCTGTCTGCTTATACCAATTTAATTTGCATACCTCAAAAGGCAGTCATTTTGCTGAAGGATGCAATAGCAGTCACATGATTTGGTGTTGCTTGGTTTAACACTTCATTCTTCATATTTATAGTTAATCAGATTAGAAGAACGGAAATGATCTGAAGTCAGTGTGTTAAGTTCAAAATCATGTGACGCAATATTTAACAAAGCTTAAAGAAATGTTTAGCACTTGCTGGGCTTAAAAAAATTATAATAAGTTGAAAGCATTATCTGGCTTTTTTTTTGTTATCAACTATTTTTTATTTTATTTTTTTTCACACATAACACAACATAGCATCCAAAATATAACAAAACAAAACAACAGACAAATACTCAACATCTCAAGGTCCAGTCAAAAGTGAGGGAGAGAGGGAAGGACAACAAGAACACAAAAGTCACTCCTTTATATAATCACATATATCCAACAAAAAACACTGCCAAGCATCAATGGTCGAAGGCCTGGCCCCACCGACTCGCGTCGTTGCACATTCGCACGTCACTATTTGCAGGAGGCTACGGATCCAATATGTTTTTCTACACATGTGTGGTGTAAACCAGTTCTGGATTATTGTCTTCTTCGCAGCTGTAAAACCAGCAAACAACATTCTCTTTTGCATTGAACTAATACAGAGACCTGAATCATCATTAAGAAGACACAAACTTGGGTTAACAGACCAATCAATTCGCAGTAATGATGACAAAACCAGGTTTACATGTGTCCATAGACTGATGACAACAGGACATTCCCAAAACATATGCAGAAAAGCGCCTGATGATGTAGTGCCACATATACTGTATATGGCAGTTCAAACTTGACTGTAGTTTCATTTTAAATCTTTTGTAACGAGTTATGTATGCTCTATGAATGACTTTGAAGTGAATAAGACGATGAGTCAGATTTTTAGATGCTAAAGTGAGATTAGACCATACTCTCTCCCAGTCGACAGATAAATTAAGGTCAGATAATTCCCTATTCCAAATAGTTTTAATAGAAAGAGGTTTTGTAATGCAATCAATAAATGTATTATACAGTATATTAAGGAAACAGATGGCCGACAAGCAGATGGTGCAATCCAATCCCGCATAGGATGAGAGGAAATAGAAGATGCCCACGGAACGCCATACGCTTTGAGAGCAGAACGTAATTGAAGAAAGACAAAGTATGCGGATGCTGGTAGACAAAATTTGGTTCTTAATGTCTGAAATGAACAGAGGCCCTGGTTATCATATATATCACCGCACGTGTTTACACCTAAAGAAGACCAAGAGGGTTGGACAAATGGATGATTTCCGCATACAAAATTAAAATTGTGCCATAAAGGTTTACTGTTACAAAATTTGAAGGGTCCTCCTATCCGACGTTCAACTGTTTTCCAGATTTTAATAGAGTTAGCCACAACCAGATCAAATTTATAATTATCCCCTTTTTTTCCTGTGCCAGTAAATAAAATATCTTGAAGTCTATTTGGTTTAACCTTGTCAGCTTCAATCACCCTCCATGAAACTGTAGATTGAGGATCAACCCAATTATGAAGAGCCTTAAGCTGGAACGACCAATAATATAATTCAAAATCTGGTACAGCCAGTCCTCCTGCGCTATTAGGATGTTGTAATGTGGTAAGTTTAATTCTGGGGCATTTATCATTCCAGATAAACTTAGAAATTATGGAGTTGATCTCCTTAAAGTAACCTGGATGGGGAGAAAGTGGTAGCATAGAGAAAAAAAAATTAAATCGAGGTAACAAATTCATCTTAACAGTGGAGATTCTTCCTTGGAGAGAGACTTTAAGATTCTTCCATCTTTGAATGTCATTTTTGACCTTAACTAAAATATTATTAAAATTGTCTCTGGCAATCTTATGAGTGTTTTTATATATGGTAATGCCCAAATAGATGGAAGATTCCTTAATAGGGATAAATGAGGGAATAGAAGAATTAACCTTAACATTGTTTATGTCACGAATCCTGTCCATGCAATTCCGTTCACTCACCACCAGAGGTCACTCGTTCACCACATTGACTCTTACACCACATTACTGTTGCCATTCACCATCGAACTGCATTTCCCATCATCCACTGCACTGACACAGCTGTTCGCACTGATCACGCTCACACCTGAGAACTCTCACACAATCACTATCACCCAATCACACACGCTTTATAAGCCGTGGACTTCCTCTTGCTCTCGGCCGAGTATTGTATTGCGTTTATCACTCTCATAGCGATAGCTTCCTTACGGAGCCCTCTCAGTAATTATAGTCTTGCCTTGTTTGTTTTCCCGTGTTTGACTTCTGCCCGCGTTTCCTGGATTTACCCTTAGCCTAGCCCTTTGGACTCTGTTTGCACCTCAATTGGATTATTGCCGTTTACCTGGATTATCTCTCTTTGCCTTGCCCCTGTTGGATATTGTTGGCCGATCGTCGACCCACGCTTGCCCTAAAGATTACTCTGTGTCTTGCCTCTGCCATACCTGTTTGCTGTTTATTGACCCTGCCTGTATTATGACCATGTTTTGGAATAAAGGAATATGGATCCACACGTCTCATGTCTCGTCGACCCCGTTACAGTTAATTGGCATTAAAGCAGATTTGCTCCAATTTATTTTATATCCTGATAAGCTACTAAAATTATAAAATTCCTTAATTATACTAGAGACTGAAACATCAAAGTGGTCTAAATATAGAATAATATCATCAGCGTATAATGAAATACTATGATTATGATCATGAATCTTAATCGATACTTCAGATTTCCTGATGGCTCGTGCTAAGGGTTCAAGAGATAGACAAAACAATAAGGGGGAAAGTGGACACCCCTGCCTCGTTCCCCGCTGTAAAGGGAATGGGGAGGAAATAATATTACCAGTTATGACTGATGCTGCAGGTGAGTGGTATAATGTCTTAATCATAGAAATGAAGTGTTCACCGAAGCCGAAACATTGCAGAACTGCCCACATATAATTCCACTCTAGCCTGTCAAAGGCTTTTTCTGCATCCAGTGAGAAAACCGCACAAGGGGTCGGGTGGGAGTCCGCAAAGTCAAGAATATGAAGGAGTCGACGCATATTGTCAGACGAATTGCGCCCCTTGATGAAACCGGTTTGGTCCTCCTTGATCAAACTATGAATTGCCTTCTCCATACGAGAAGCAAAAACTTTAGCATAGATTTTTAGATCACATGGGATAAGCGAAATAGGTCTGTAGCTGGAACAATCTAATGGATGTTTCCCTTTTTTAAGAAGTAATGATATCAATGAAGTTTTTTGATCTCTATGAAATACCCCATGTTCAATTGCAAAATTAAATGAATTAAGCATAAGTATCCCTACCAAATCCCAAATTTCTAAATATAATTCAGGGGGGAGACCATCTAGACCCGGCGATTTGCCCTTTTGAAGGCTTTTTAGAGAGACGTGGAGTTCCTCCAAACTTAATGTGGCCTCCAAAGATTCTTTATCCATCTGTGAGATCCGAGGCAGTTCCAATTTATCTAAATACTGCTCAACAAATTGGTTCATCAAAATCTGTTTCGGCTTTATACAGATTTGTCTAAAATATTATTAAATATTATTATTAAAAAATATATAATTAATTGCCACAGGGTTCGTGGTGACCTGATCATCCGATGATTTTATTGCGCTAATATATGCCTTAGACTCGCATTCTTTCAACCTAAGGGCCAATAAATGACTAGGTCTCTCTGATTCGAAATAATATTTTTGCCTAGTCCTATGTAAAATAAATTCCGCCTTTGAGTGTGAAAGTAAATCATTTTCTTTTTTTAAAGAGGACAGCTGTGTAGCCTGTTGCTCAGTAAAACATTGTTTTTGTAGGTTTTGTAATGATTGGATTTTATTTTCTAATTGTGTAAACTGGTGAGTTTTCGCTTTGACAAGAGTAGAAGAGAAAGATATACAGAAACCTCGTATAGCACACTTAGTCGTTTCCAGTGTTGGGCACGTTACTTTAAAAAAGTAATTAGTTATAGTTACTATTTACTTCTCACAAATAGTAACTGAGTTACATCATTATAAAAGTAACTAATTACCAGGGAAAGTAACTATTGCATTACTTTTTTTAAAAATGTTCAAATGTCAAATAACTTGTATGCCCCAATATTAAATATGTTAAATGAATGAAATGGACACTAAATAGAATAAATTATTATTATAAAACATTGTACATTAATCAACACTATTTATCTACTGACACTTAGCATCAATTAGTCAAGCATTATAATATGATATTATGATAATTTAGCATTATACGATGATAGAACTTTAGTAATTAGAATAACCAAATATGAATTCATATTTGTCATGTTGACTGAACTTAGGACTGGTGGTGGTGCTTAAGATATTGTTTGTCATTTAGTGTTTCTATAAAAAAAGGGGGAAAAAATTGATAAGATAACAAAACTACTACGAATTATACCACTAATAACAATATAAAACGCACTAAGGATAAAGGAGCTGCTGGGTTCATGAATATTAATCACGTTGTATGGGTTCGCTCGAATTGATTCGCTGAAATCAAAACAGGGATGATAATAGGTGAGCGCCGGCCAATGAGATTGTCGTTAGCATCATGGTCAAAAACCAAGCTTGAGACACGCGAACATGTAAACGCTCACGTCACCTCTGTAGAAAGATTGAAGTTCATCTCGGCTACTTTTCGTTTTTGGAAGAAGATGCGCTGTGAGGAATAAGCCTTGAATTTGGTTTAATCCAGTGGTTGATCTCATTCTGATGAGTCCTTTATTTTTTACTTTATTAGTGTTACTGTGATATAAACTTCACATGATACACATTCACAAAATACACATTCACTTGTTGAACTTTTCCCAAACTATAATGCCAGACTAAAATATGTGGAGTGCAACATTTTGAAATATGATAGGCAACCTTTCATTGCATCTAAATGTTGCAGGACTCTTATTTTAGCTCGCATTCTCTGGTGATTTATTAAAGGGCATACTGACGTGCAAAACATTATTTTTTACTTCATATTTTTTTTAACACTGCATTTGTAACTTAAGTAACGTAATTTTATTGACATAGGTAACTGTAATCAAATTACATACATTTAAAATGTAACTCATTACTTTACTGCGTTACCAGGAAAAGTAATTAGATTACAGTAGCAAGTTACTGAGTAACGCATTATACACAGCTTTGGTCAATATTCACCATTAACCAAACGCTTTTCACCTGTCTGAACATCTCTCACCGTTTACACTCGGATTGATGCACATAAGCAAACAGACAGTGCTATTCTACACTTATTTACCTATTTGTCACCTTACGGCAAATATCAATGATATTGTGGTCAATAAAACAAAATGCATTTGAATTCTAATTAACATGACAATGTGTACAAAACGGTAACTAATCGCTCAAAAGTCGGAAAATTCCTGTTTATTTTTACATATCTGTCAATCTGAGGCGTTGCTATGGGTTGCGTGCGTTTTGCTTGACTGACTAATATTCCAGTCTGTTCAGAAACCATAGGCTCTCCAGTCATATAGGCTACTATGGTTCTTTCAGGTCGACGGAAGGAAAAAAATAAACCAAACAATATTTTAAGCTTTTTTTCATCAATAATCAAAGCTAGTGTGTCAATTGAATTAAAAATCCATATATTATATATTTTAGAATATTAGCCTGCATAATTAATCTATTCCCGTTTGTCATGTATAATACACCAACCAATCATGATCTGGCTCAAGTTCAAATTTCATTGGACAATAATGTGAAGTGGAGCGGTCATTTTCCATTCTTATTCATAAATCGGTAGAAAATGACATGGGACAGATGAGCTTTGGAGCGATCTAGATCTGCAGTTTGTCTCATTTTATAAATCAAATTACATCGCTGACAAAATGGATGCTGAATGACTACAAAAGCACTGCACAAAACAAAAGTCGCAATAATGGTAATCAGTAGGCTATTCAATTCACTTATATTTATGTATGATCTCCTACACCGTTTACTATTTGATGAAACTCTCATAGTTTGTGAAGCCCAAGCGCCACCTACAGGCCTATTATGAGAAGTGTAGGCGAAATGGTGACGTGAAAGGAGTTTATTATATTACCATTTTTTTTTATAATTATGCAGCATTATGAAAGTGTCTTATGCTCATATCAAGCCTGCATTTATTTAATCAAAAATACAGAAAAACTGTAATATTGTGAAATATTACAATTTAAAAGAATGTTTATCTATTTTAATATACTTTAAAATAGCATTTATTTCTGTGATGTGAAGCTGAATTTTCAGCATCATTACTCCATTCTTCAGTGCACGATCCTTCAGAAATCATTCTAATATGCTGATTTATTATCAATATTGGAAACAGTTATGCTGCTTAATGTTTTGCTTTTTATTTTAATTTTATTTATTTATTTTGGAACCCCTGATACTTTTTGGGGGTTCATTGATAAATAAAAAGTTAAAAAGAACAGCATTTATTCAAAATAGAGATGTTTTCTAACAATATCGATCTTTACTATCACTGTTTCTATCAATTTCACAAATCCTTGCTGAATGAAAACTAATTTCTTTCAAAAAAAAATTAAAATACGGACCCAAGCTTTTGAACGGTACAAAAGTTATATTTTAAATAAATGCTGTTCTTATTTAACATTTTATTCATCAAAGAATCCTGAAAAAAAGTATGACAGGTTTCCAACATTCACTGAAAAAAAAATTGGAGTAGGATTTACTTGAAAAAAGTTAGGAAAGTTTTTTCACTTAGAAAATGTGAGTAATTTCAATAGAATTCCCAAGTAAAAACTAAACACAAGGAACTGTAGCTTTAATTAGAAAATCTCAAGTAAAGTTTACTTGGAATTTCCCAGTAAATTGTATTGACTGTTTGTTTATATATTTTACTACATAATAATCCTAGTTATCTTTTTTAAAATTACCAAAGAAAATAAGTAAATTTATCATTGCCAGTTAGAGTTTGAGGAGTAATTTCTACGTAATTATTTTAAGTTAAATCGGCAATTTTCAAGTACATTTCACTTAGTCACGGTTTATAAACTTTACTCAAACAACATAGCACTAAATATAACCATGCTATTAAAGCATGTGGTTCACTTACGCACATATAAATAAACAAGTAGACAGCTTGTTATCCTTTCTAAGATAATATGTCCACTCAATAGAATTATTACCCAAATGAACTCAGAGACATCAATACTTGGTACACCATACACAATGATGGTAACAATCAGTGGTTATTGTTTGAGTATGAATGGGTCATTTTGAGTAGAAAATGAACTCCATATGTCACAAAATAGTAAGTTACTAAACCTAACCTCAAAAGCTACCATAAAACAGTGTAAATAAAAAAAGCTTTCCTGTAGCTCAAATGGTAGAGCATGGCGCTAGCAACGCCAAGATCATGGGTTCGTTTCCCAGGGAAAGCAAGAGCTGGTCAAATGTAAAAACTGTAACTTGAATGCAATGTAAGTCGCTTTGGATAAAAGCGTCTGCTAAATGTGTAAATGTAAATATAAATGTAAATACAACTCAAAAACAGTGAAAAGTGTAACCTTTTTAATTATTCATGCCCCAGTGCATGATGGGAAAAACTGTATCATAACTTTGATATTTACTTAAAGAATCCTTGTAAAAATAAACAATTTCAGGTAAAATATACTTATAAGTTCAAATTTTAATTTCTACAAGCATAAATTGAGTACTAATATAGATTTTACTCCTTTTTTTAAATTCTTGCCTGAACTAAATAATTTCATGTAGAAATTACATTTGTTTTTATGTAGTATTTACTTCAGCACAAAATCATTTTTATCAGTGTTGCTAATAAATCAGCATTGCATAAAATGTATTTAAAGTATATTAAAATCGATTAAATAAATGCAGGCTTGATGACCATAAGTGACTTATTGCAAAAATATAAAATATTAATGTATCCAAAATTTTGACTTACACACACACACACACACACACACACATATACATATATATATATATATATATATATATATATATATATATATCATTTTTTTTCACATTGCCCCTTTGTTTTTGTTTTTTTGTTTTTTTACATTTGAGACCCTGCCCCCAGAGCCGGCCCAAGGCATAAGCGAACTAAGCGGCTGCTTAGGGCCCCGTGGCCACCAGAGGGCCCCCAAGTAGCCTATATGAAATTACAGTTTATTTTATTTTATTTTATTTTATTTTAACTCGTGAAATGTCAATGGACAGTGGTAATTATACGAAAGCGCAATATTAAATAATCTATACATATAATTGTATTATTCCCATAGCACATGTCATGCAGGCACAATAATGAGCATGTTGATAATATGCGCTGGACGCTGCCGTGTGGATCTGTCGGATTAACATCACGTAAATTCACCTATTTCTCCCGAAATACATGAAAGTAAGTGGCCAGTTAGCTGGGAGAAAAACAGAGTAAACTTTATAGTAACCTACACAATGTGTATTTGATAGGAATAAAACACGTTGTCTGCTAACGTTAATTGAAAGGAATATTATTGCCGCTTTCTATAGAAATCAGTGTGTAGCCTATTTAACAAACTAAATGTATGTTTTACTTAATTGAAGTGTATTTAAATGTCTGTATTTAAATGTCTTATTAGGTTGAAAACACTGAACAGTTATGAAATATGAAAAGCACACATCTTTCTTTTTTTCTGAGCTCGTCTCTCTCTGGCTCAGCGCCAGCCAAAGCGCGGCGCGTCAGAGGGTTAAAATCGATCGTGTTTTGGGGGTGAATGGGGGACAAATCCAACATGGGGGTTTTGTGGCACAAATCAGGGGTGCGTTTCTCAAAACCATCGTTAGCTAACAATGATCGTTATTTCCATTGAAATCTATTGGTAACGACAGAACTTGCGACCAGCTGCTTTTGGGAAACGCACCCCTGATCAGCTCAGACCACCCCAACCCTCCAGTTAATCAGCATAGCCTAGGTAGGGTATCTTTTTGTTTAAGGGAAGTTCGTGTTTGAACATCAAAACATCAGCAAATAGACATCTTATATTATAATATAACATTTTACTTAGTTTTAGATTAAAGTTTTTGTCTTCTGCGTAAAAATAACTTTCCTGAATAAAAAAAACTAAACTTATTTTATATATATAATTTTTGTAATAAAAATAAGCTTCTGTTTCATAAACTGATAACAGTTTTAACATTATTTACCTTAGCCTACATTTTGGGTCTTTGCTATTATATTCCAATATCATTATGCCTCAATTAGCTAGATTTAGATTAAGAGTTGTTGTTTTATATGTAAAGATGCTGTCTGCTGTGTTTAATATTTATTATAAAAAAAGTATAACTAGTAATAAAAGTACAACTTCGATTAATATTTATGTTGTTAAAATAACATTCTGTTCTGTAAATCCATTGCCTGCTGGTTTATTTAGCTATTCAGCACACCACGTTAAGTATGCCACTTAATACTTTAACACTTTGAATGTTAAAGTGCAAATTAACACCTGACCACTCTGAGTAAGTTTGCAACTGTTACAATTAAAAATCACAGAAGGGTAAAAACATGCCAGGCAGACAATGGTATGATGTAAGCAACACAGCTATAACAAACAAAACTGATAATGGGTGTGTTAGATTTATAGTGTGTGAATAATCAAGCTTTGACAATAACCAGTCATATTGGCGGCACCGAGGGGCCCCCAAATAAAATAATGCTTAGGGCCCCATAAAGGCTTGGGCCGGCCCTGCCTGCCCCTGAGGAACTCTCTGCACGTCCCTGTTCGGGTGCCACAGAACACACTATTCTACGAATTAAAAATAAAAGAGTCAGGGCTCTAGACTGCATTTGCGACCATTTTTTGAGAATGTGCGAGTAAAAATTTGACTTGGTCGCACTTGTGCGAGTGCATCGTCTGGTTCATACAGGCGCACTGCAGAGCTACGGCACATTGTAGCAGGAGTCAGATTTCACTGATCACGTGAAGAGAGGCGCTTTCAGCTTGATGGAGCGCAATGAAAGATTTGGTTTTCAAACTAAAGTAAAAGACCACTTCTTAAACCAGAGAAGGTGAACATGTTGGTATTCTTGTAGAAAAAAAACCTATGCAAGTCCTGTCAGCGACAGACAGTTTAGTTTTACTTTTCTTTTTGTTTTCGCTTTGAAAACTTGTTATCTTTGCTGTTTACCTCACATTATGCTATGGAGGCTTTCCTTATTTTTTTTTATTATTTATTTGATTCCTCAGTGTTTGCTAAACATTCTGTTATGTATTAGTCAGTATAATACAGCATGTGATGTGTTCTATGCCATGCCTCGTCTTATTCGTTTTTGTTAATAAATGTTATGCTAGTTTGTCATTGTAGCTTACTGTTTTATTGTTGTTGTGCTTTTTAATTAAGAATAACAATGAATCCATCTTTTGCTTTAGTCTTAAAAAGTGAAAGGTGTATAGATAAGCAAAACAGACAATTATCTTTTCTTGTAAAACGTGACACCAAGATCTCGAATTTGAAAGTGAATGAAAAAAAGTTCATTATTTTTTCCTGTTCACAAAATTTAAATCACAAATAATACTGATGAAAAAGGGTTTAATGTTGAACACTTTCATAGTTCATCAGCATGCATTGATTAATCAAATGTTGTAGCAAGATTTTTTTTTTTTTAAACCAAATGATGTGCTCGTGTGACCAACTGAGAAAGTTAGTCGCAAAAGTGTCAAAATAGCACTGTCTGTTGGCTTATGTGCATCAATCCGAGTGTAGACAGTGAGAGATGTTCAGGCAGGTGAAAAGCGTTTGGTTAATGGTGAATATTGACCTATCGTGCGTCCTGTTGCTTGATGTAATGATTGACAGGTCGGAGGCGTGCTCATCTCAGAATGCATTTTCAAATCCACAATGACTTAAACTATATTCATCGCAGGGTATTTCATGAAAATGCTATTGAAACGTCATATATTTAAGTGTCAATGCATTTAAGAAAAATAAAAGACATTTAAATCACCATTTTGCTACCCTTTGGCTCAGAAAGCATTTTGAAACTCTCATTGCATTTTGCTACAATTATCACGCGGTATCATGATGAAAATGCAATCCCAAGTGTCCTACCCCTAAATCTAAATGCATTTAGGAAAAACAGCATTTAAATGATCATTTTGCTACAGTTTTTGCTTGGACATGTTAAACATATCGAATCAATTTGGATAATACATTTTCATTTTAATTTTGCAACTTATAAAGCTTTAAAATATGTTTTTAATATACATATTAAAACTAGCGTAGAAAATGGCCAATTTAAATTATATAATTGAATTAAATGTTCATTTTGCACGAAATGTTGCACATATGTATGGAAAAATGTAAATTTAAATACAGAAATAAATTGCCATTTTACGTATTGCATTCCAAATTTAACTTTGCTACACATATGCTTCCATATATTAGTAGTAGGATTTGTTGTATGTCTGTGTATATATATATATATATACAGGTGCATCTCAATGAATTAGAATGTCGTGAAAAAGTAATTTTTTTCTTGTAAGTTATTTCAAAAAGTGAAACTTTCATATATTTTAGATTCATTGCATGTAAAGTAAAACATTTCAAACGTTTTTTTTTAATTTTGATGATTAGAGCTTACAGCTCATGAAAGTCAAAAATCAGTATCTCAAAATATTAGAATATTTACATTTGAGTTTCAATAAATGACCATCCCTACAGTATAAATTCCGGGTATCTCTTGTTCTTTGAAACCACAATAATGGAGAAGACTGCTGAGTTGGCAATGATCCAGAAGATGAACATTCATGCCCTCCACAAAGAGGGTAAGTCACAGAGGGTCATTACTGAAAGGTGTGGCTGTTTACAGAGTGCTGTATCAAAGCATATTGAATGCAAAGTTGACTGGAAGGAAGAATTTGGGTAGGAAAAGGTGCACAAGCAACAGGGATGACTGCAAGCTTGAGAATACTGTCAAGCAAAGCTGATTCAAACACTTGGGAGAGCTTCACAAGGAGTGGACTGAAGCTGGAGTTAGTGCATCAAGAGTCACCACGCTCAGACGTCTTCAGGAAAAGGGCTACCAACCCACTTCTGAACCAGAGACAACATCAGATGCGTCTTACCTGGGCTGTGGAGAAAAAGAACTCAGTGGTCCAAAGTCCTCTTTTCAGATTAAAGTAAATTTTGCATTTCATTTGGAAATCAAGGTCCCAGAGTCTGGAGGAAGAGTGGAGAGGCACAGAATCCATGTTGCTTGAAGTCAAGTGTGAAGTTTCCACAGTCAGTGATGATTTGGGCTGCCATGTCATCTGCTGGTGTTGGTCCACTGTGTTTTCTGAGTCCACAGTCAACGCAGCCATCTACCAGGAAATTTTAGAGCACTTCATGCTTCCTTCTGCTGACAAGCTTTATGGAGATGCTGATTTCATTTTCCAGCAGGACTTGGCACCTGCCCACACTGCCAAAGGTACCAAAAGCTGGTTCAATGACCATGGTGTTACTGTGCTTGATTGGCCAGCAAACTCGCCTGACCTGAACCCCATAGAGAATCTATGGGATATTGTCAAGAGGAAGATGAGACACCAGACCCAACAATGTAGATGAGCTGAAGGCCACTGTCAAAGAAACCTGGGCTTCCATACCACCTCAGCAGTGCCACAAACTGATCACCTCCATGCCACGCCGAATTGAGGCAGTAATTAAAGCAAAAGGAGCCCCTACCAAGTATTGAGTACATATACAGTAAATTAACATACTTTCCAGAAGGCCAACAATTCACTAAAAATTATTTTTTTATTGGTCTTATGAAGTATTCTAATTTGTTGAGATTTGGATTTTGTTAAATGTGAGCCTAAATCATCACAATTACAAGAGCCAAAGACTTAAACTACTTCAGTCTGTGTGCATTGAATTTATTTAATACACGAGTTTCACAATTTGAGTTGAATTACTGAAATAAATGAACTTTTCCACGACATTCTACATTTACATTTTACATTTATGCATTTAGCAGACGCTTTTATCCAAAGCGACTTACATTGCATTCAAGTTACAGTTTTTACATTTGACCAGCTCTTGCTTTCCCTGGGAATCGAACCCATGATCTTGGCGTTGCTAGCGCCATGCTCTACCATTTGAGCTACAGGAAAGCCTATAAATAAATTCAAATTTATTGAGATGCACCTGTATATATATATATGTATGTATGTATGTATATGTGTGTGTATATATATATATATATATATATATATATATATATCTATATCTATATATATATATATATATATATACATATATACATATACATATATATACATATATATATATATACACACATATATATATATATATATATATACACATATATATATATAATATATATATATATACATATATATATATATATAATATATATATATACATATATATATATATATATATATACAGGTGCTGGTCATATAATTAGAATATCATCAAAAAGTTTATTTATTTCACTAATTCCATTCAAAAAGTGAAACTTGTATAATGTATACATTCAATCCACACAGACTGATATATTTCAAGTGTTTATTTCTTTTAATTCTAATTTTCTGAGATACTGAATTTGGGGTTTTCATTAGTTGTCACTTATAATCAGCAAAATTAAAAGAAATAAACACTTGAAATATATCAGTCTGTGTGGAATGAATGTATACATTATACAAGTTTCACTTTTTGAATGGAATTAGTGAAATAAGTCAACTTTTTGATGATATTCTTATTATATGACCAGCACCTGTGTATATATATATATATATATATATATATATATATATATATATATATATATATATACACATACATATACATATACGTATGTTATTATAATTGTTATTATTCTTTCTTTTATCCGCATTTTACCTCTGCTCTAGCTTGTTTCCTTCTAATAAACCTGAAACTGCAAACTAAATATTGTTGGCTCTGTGACAGGTTGCTTGTTTTGTTCCTAGATTTCTCAGTGATGATGGCCTGCTGCACCCCAGCAGAGATGGAGTGAACCTACTGTCAGACAGTGGCGTTCCGTGGGGTTTCAGTCAGGGCCTTCAGTAAGTAACTGTAACCTACATGTACACATCTTACACATCTCTGTTACAGGTAACGCAGCCATATGCATATAATAATGCACATACTATGCCGCACACAGGCTCTCAACAATAATGACAGCTGATCAACAATTTCAACAGTAGGCTAGATTAGGGTGGGTTAAATGCAGAGTAAATTTCCATACATGGTCACTAAAAGTAATCCGCCAATACACTGGTCACTATGCACAAAACACTTCATTCAAACTCGTCACAATCACAAAATACATCCCAAAAGCTCCCCGTACGGACCACCATTTAAAATGACGACGTGCCCAAAGCAGTAAAACTGTACGAATGCTGGACATACACACACCGCACCACAGTATTATCAATGCATCACGTACACCTCCATAACAATGTGCATGATACAATACTCATCAAATAATAAAGCACTCACCTGTCACTTGTAAATCAAGTTCATGGGTTTGTCATTCCATGTCCCTTTACTTGGATTAAAAAGTAAATACGGCCAACAAAATAACTTGTGCTGAATGTTAGCTGTTAGCCACTCATAGCACTCATAGTTGCAATCTTTGAAATGGCGCATAAAAGCTTTGCTGGCCTTTGTTAGCGAATTCAGTTTGGGTGTAGGTCTTCCTTTCTCAGTTATTCTCTTTTGTCTGCAAAAGAGCGCCTTGAAAAGGGCGTTTTTAGTAGATAGGCAACAAGATCTGGTGTAGGCGCCAATGACTGCAGCTGTCATTTTCTTTTCATTGAATTTCACTTTCGTACCTTGGAAATCCCTGACTAAAGGTGCGGTCTAATGCTGGGGGTAGCACCGGGCACGTAGCTAGAACCAGAGGGCGTGCTGTCATTGAACGTCAAAATTTGATTGGCTGATGATTCTGATGTGACGTCTTTCAACAAAAGCGTAGCACTATCTGTAGTGCTGGCCATAGACTTTTTTTTATATAGGATATTCCAGTTCAACCTCAACTAAACTAATCATAGGCAATTTGTGGATATTACACAAATAAAAATTATACCTAAATAATCAATAAAAAAAAATGCATACTTTTTTTTTTATAGGGCCAACAGAGAAGGCCCTGCTGCCCCTGACGGCCCAAAACTGCTGTCAGACAACATCTCCAAGATGCTATAAACCGCAGGACTAGTAAGTAAAATCTCGAACATACACAACTGTTACATAAGTCTGGGTTGGTATGATTTGTTTTTTTTTATGTTTTTGAAAGTCTTTTATGGCAACCACAGTTTAATGTATGAAATGAATACAATTTATGTGAAGAAATAGTCAAATGTAATTTATTGCTGTGATGTAAAGCTGAATCTTCAGCATCATTACTCCAGTCTTCAGTGTCATATGATCCTTCAGAAATCATTCTAATATTCTGATTTGCTTCTGAAGAAACATTTCTGATTATTGTCAGTGTTGAAAACAGCTGTGCTGCTTAATTTAATTTGTTTTATATATATATATATATATATATATATATATATATATACAGTATATACCTGCCTAAAGTTTTTGGATGTGCGCATATTACACCTTCTTGTGATTAAATCATATATATATATATATATATATATATATATATATATATATATATATATATATACACACAGTATATCTGATTTAATCATAAGAAGGTGTAATATGCGCACATCCAAAAACTTTAGGCAGGTGCTCAATCACATGATACACTTCACCTATCAATAAACAAAAATCGGCACACTGCCATTAATGTTCTCAAAAATCTGTTTATTGTTAAAGTGTTTCATGTGATCCCATAGTTAATGTATTATTTGTCCTCATTATTTGGGGAACAGACACAGTCTCTTTAGAATGGACTACACATGCCACAGTATAATTTAAGTGGGTGGAACATCATATTTGTGATTTACAAGGCAGGGCAGGGCAAGGCAAGGCAGACTCACAGAAACACCGGGGAGTAACGAGTAGACCAAATGAAATCAAATTAAACAGACAAGACTATAAATACACAGGGATAATCATAGATAATCACATAAACACACCTGGACATGAATTAACTAATAATGACACTTAACGAGGTCAGGAAACAAACCAAATATGGAAACAAGAGGCGGGAACACATGACACACACGACAGAACCCTGACACTGTACATGGACACACAAAACATTGGACACACAAAACAAATATTATCCTTATATTGCCTATAAGGGTAAATTTGACAATTTTCAACCCGCTTTGTATTATTGCAACGTCTCTAATATCTGTAAATGAACAATATTTACTCTTTCTCTGAGTTATGTGTACCTATATGTCCCCTTTTATTTGTAAGCAGCACACCGCAGGATGATGCAAAATGAAATGACGAGTTTTGACAAAATGACACAAATACTTTTTGCAGCATATAAATTAAAAAATGCTGTTTTGCATCAGTTTTGCTGGCAAATAAACAGTATCTCGGAGAGAGAATAAACATTGTTCTTTTACATATGTTACCAACATTGTAACAATACAAAATGGATTGAATTTTTTTTTACTTATCCAATTTAAAACATTTTAACTGCTTAATTATTGTTTGCTTGGTTTTTATTTTGTGTTTATGTAACTCTTGTATTATTGTAACTCAGTTTTTGCCATGAAGATAGCCTTCGATGCTGACAGCACTGAACACATGACTTGTATTATGAATTACTGTTATATGGACATTATTTTGTTGCCAGAAGATGGTCTTCCCCAGTGAGTCTCAGTCACCTCTGGCTGATTAAAGGATGTTTTTAAATTGTAACCTTGAAACATGCATTTTCTGTAAACCTACTTTGAAATGATAAGTATTGTGAAAAGTGCTATACTTATACAACATTTAACCATGGTTTTACTATAGTAAAACTGTAGCAAGCATGATTGCAGTAACCATGTGTTTTTTGTGGGGTTTTTTTTCAAACCATGGTTTTGATGCCGTATTCTACTATAGTAATATTGTAGTAATACTTCAGTAAGACTGTGGTAACCATGACTTAGTAACCATAGTTTTTGAAATCATGGTAAATGTTGTAACTATGGTTTTACTGCATATGCTGTAGTAATGGTTATTTTTGTAGTTACTATGGTTTTACTGCAACAGACATAGTTAAACCATGGTGATTGTAGTAAAACTATGGTTGATTTTGTTTTTACTATGGTTTTACTGCAAATGCTGTAGTAAAATCATGGTTAATTTTCAAAAGACTACAAAATCGTGAATTATCCACTTTTGATCAAAGCATCTGGTAAATGTATTTGTACATGTAATATGACATAAATTAAAATATTAATACATTTTGCAACTGTTCTTGAGAGTGGTGTATTTTGTTTTATTAAAAACCAGCGGCGGCAGCCGCGGGTGGTCCGTAACGATGAGCAAAACGCCGGTGAACCGCGTCCACGCAGAGTGGCAGGGATTTACAGCTGCATCCTGCATTCAATTTTATCTTTAGATGGTAAATTTACATTTCAAATTCAATATTGATTTTAGAACGGTTGAAATTATTTACTGTATGTAACGCAAGTACTTTATAAGTAACTGTAATTAAATTACCTAAAAATGAACCGTAATCCCTTACTTTACTTTTTCAGTGGATAAGTAATTTAATTACAGTAATGCGTTACACCCAACACTGGGTCCCACTTATCTTAAGTGGAGTGTAGGGCCGCTGCTGTCTCTTCCTGAAGTCCACAATCAGCTCTTTAGTTTTGCTCACATTCAGAGAGAGACAGTTGTCCTGGCACCATGATGTAAGTCTCTCTACCTCATCCAAGTATGCGGTCTCATCATTATTGGAAATGAGGCCCAGAACCACAGTATCATCAGCAAATTTGATAATAGATGTGGAGCTGTGGGAAGACACGCAGTCATGTGTGTAGAGAGAGTAAAGCAGGGGACTCAGGACACAGCCCTGTGGGGCTCCTACATTCAGGGTGATGGAGTTGGAGGTGAACTGGCCAACTTTCACCACTTGAGGTCTGCCAGTGAGGATGTCACAAATCCTAGCCATGAACTTCTCTTCATTCACCTCTAGAGGTCACTTACCCATCACACAGTCAGTCACAGATCACTCAAGGACTACATTTCCCATCATCCACTGTACTACACAGCTGTCTGCACTGATCACGCACACACCTGAAAACATCTCACAATCACCATCACCCAATCACACACACACACACACACTATATAACTCTGGACTTTCTGCCACTCACGGCCGAGTATTGTTTAGCCTAGCTACAGTCTACGCGTTTACCTAGTTTGAATTCCTGTGTTCTGATTCCTGCCCGTGTTCTTAGTTTATTCTCTTTGCCTAGCCCTCTGGATATTGTACGCCGATCGCCGACCCTCGCTTGCCCTTGGATTATTCTTGTGTCTTGCCCCTGCCATACCTGTTTGCTACTGCCCGACCCTGCCTGTATTGACCATGTATAATAATAAAGCCTTGCAAATGGATCCGCCTGTCTCACGTCTCGTCAGCTCCATAACAGAATACTCGGCCAACAAAGGATCCAGCGGCTTTTCTAGTGGATATTGGCCAGGTATGGACATTGCAAGAATTTAGTTACACCTCAGGCAGGGCTTGCGACCACTTGAGGAGTATATACAAGAATACTTAGACCTCGCCCATTTTTCTGATCTGCCGGACTGTGTACTCATAGACTTCTTTTGTGAGGGCATAATCAGCCGCTGAAATCACAGCTAACCCGTGAGGGTCCCCGTTCATCTCTCAGTCAGTTCCTGGACTATGCTTTGCTATGTGTTGGCTCTTCGTTTACTGTGGGGGTCGCGGAGGAACGAGACACCGCACCCAATTGTGTGATCACAGCTGCGCTAGAGCACGCTCACAAAATGGCGGCCACAACAACACCCCGTAGCGTCATTGCTGCCAGTCACAAGCCAAGTCAAGTCGCCGCTGATGTTAAAGAGCCAAGTCAAGCCACAGCCTATGTTAAAAAGCCAAGTCAAGTCGCCGCTGATGTTAAAGAACCAAGTCAAGTCACAGCCTATGTTAAAAAGCCAAGTCAAGTCGCCGCTGATGTTAAAGAACCAAGTCAAGTCACGGCCTATGTTAAAAAGCCCAGTCAAGCCACAGCCTATGTTAAAGAGTCAAGTCAAGTCGCCGCTGATGTTAAAGAGTCAAGTCAAGTCGCCGCTGATGTTAAAGAGTCAAGTCAAGTCATCGCTGATGTTAAAGAGTCAAGTCAAGTCATCGCTGATGTTAAAGAGTCAAGTCAAGTCACCGCTGATGTTAAAGAGTCACGTCAAGTCACCGCTGATGTTAAAGAGTCAAGTCAAGTCACCGCTGATGTTAAAAAGCCAAGTCAAGTCACCGCTGATGTTAAGGAGTCAAGTCAGGTCACCGCTGATGTTGAAAAACCAAGTCAAGTCACAGCCTATGTTAAAAGGTCAAGTCAAGCTACAGTTGATCGTCACAAGTCAAGCCAAGCCACCAGTGATCTCCGTGAGTCAAGCCAAGCCACGGTTGATCGTCACAAGTCAAGCAAAGCCACAGTTGATCGTCACAAGCCCAACCAAAGCACAGTTGATCGTCACAAGTCAAGCCAAGCCACCAGTGATCTCCGTGAGTCAAGCCAAGCCACAGTTGATCGTCACAAGTCAAGCCAAAGCACAGTTGATCATCACAAGTCAAGCCAAGCCACAGTTGATCGTCACGAGTCCAACCAAAGCACAGTTGATCATCACAAGTCAAGCCAAGCCACCAGTGATCTCCGTGAGTCAAGTCAAGCCACAGTTGATCATCACGTGTCAAGCCAAGCCACCTGTGATCTCCGTGAGTCAAGCCAAGCCACAGTTGATCGTCAAGAGTCACGCCAAGCCACAGTTTATCGTCACGAGTCACGCCACGTCACAGCTGACCAGCCAGTGTCTCGCCACGTCACAGCTGACCAGCCAGAGTCTCGCCACGTCACAGCTGACCAGCCAGAGTCTCGCCACGTCACAGCCGACCAGCCAGAGTCACGCCACGTCACAGCCGACCAGCCAGAGTCTCGCCACGTCACAGCTGACCAGCCAGAGTCTCGCCACGTCACAGCTGACCAGCCAGAGTCAGACCACGTCACAGCTCTTCAGCCAGAGCCTCTTCACGTCTCAGCTCCTCAGTCAGAGCCTCTTCACGTCTCAGCTCCTCAGTCAGAGCCTCTTCACGTCTCAGCTCCTCAGTCAGAGCCTCTTCACGTCTCAGCTCCTCAGTCAGAGCCTCTTCACGTCTCAGCTCCTCAACCAGAGCCCCTTCACGTCTCAGCTCCTCAACCAGAGCCCCTTCACGTCTCAGCTTCTCAGCCAGAGCCCATTCACGTCTCAGCTCCTCAGCCAGAACCTCTTCACGTCTCAGCTCCTCAGCCAGCACCTATCCCACCCAGAGACTCAATGTCAGTCCTTCAAGTTCTCCGGTTGATATCCAGCGTGAGGGATGCACAGCTGGTGTCTGTACGCACTGCTGGTATCCCCAAATCCACTCACTTCGGTCCTCCTGTTTCTGAACTGATTTCCCTGTCTGAGGCGCTTCCCATGATAGGGATCGCACTATGTTGCATTTGGGCCACATACACCACCACTGTACTGCCCCAGGGGAAGGCATCTGCTGCAGAACCTCCCCAAGCGGTGGTGCGAGCCTCAGCCCCTGGCAAGGTGGTGGCGCCCAGCAATATACTCTCACCCGGTCAGGTTACCACCGTAGAACCTCCAGAGGTGGCGGCATTAGCTGCAGAACCTCCAGAGGTGTCGGTGGTATCCTCCTGTAAACTCTCGCCCTGTCCTGTCACGCCTATGGAGGCCGTCTGTGAGCTCTCACCCTGTCCTGTCCCGGCCATGGAGGCCGTCTGTGAACTCTCGCCCTGTCCTGTCACGGCTATGAAGGCCGTCTGTGAGCTCTCATCCTGTCCTGTCACGGCTATGGAGGCCGTCTATGAACTCTCACCCTGTCCTGTCACAGCTAGGAAGGCGGTCTATGAACTCTCGCCCTGTCCTGACACGGCTAAGGAGGCCGTCTGTGATTCCCTGTCCGGCCCTGTCATGGCTACGGAGGCCGTCTATGAACTCTCGCCCTGTCCTGACACGGCTAAGGAGGCCGTCGGTGATTCCCTGTCCGGCCCGGTCATGGCTACGGGGGCCGTCTGGGATTTCCTGTCCTGCCCTGGCACGGCCCCTGAGATCGTGAAGGCTCTCCCTGTGTTGTCTGTCTCTGTTCTCCCAGTGTTGTCTGTCTCTGCTCTCCCTGTGTTGTTTGTCCTTACTCTCCTCTGCTTCCAGGTCCTGTCAGGGTTACCTGCCCAGTCTGCTTCCCTGCGGGGAGCTCTGGTCCCGTCTGCTCCGCCCTGGGGGGCTCCAGTCCCGTCCGCTCCACCCTGGTGGGCTCCAGGTCCGTCCGCTCCGCCCTGGGGGGCTCCAGTCCTGCCTGCTCCGCCCTGGGGGGCTCCAGTCCCGTCCACTCTGCCCTGGTGGGCTCCAGGTCCGTCTGCTCCGCCCTGGGGAGCTCCAGTTCTGTCTGCTCCGACCTGGTGGGCTCCGGGTCCATCTGCTCCGCCCTGGTGGGCTCCAGATCTGCCTGCTCCACCCTGGTGGGTTCCAGTTCCATCCTCTCCGCCCTGGCTTCCACATGGACCTGGCCCTCCGTCCCTCCCCCTGTTCCGCCTCCGCTCCACCGCCCACCTAGGACTGTTTAGGAGCGTCTGGAAGCCGCTCCTTGGGGGGGCTATGTCACAAATCCTAGCCATGAACTTCTCTTCATTCACCTCTAGAGGTCACTTACCCATCACACAGTCAGTCACAGATCACTCAAGGACTACATTTCCCATCATCCACTGCACTACACAGCTGTCTGCACTGATCACGCACACACCTGAAAACATCTCACAATCACCATCACCCAATCACACACACACACACACTATATAACTCTGGACTTTCTGCCACTCACGGCCGAGTATTGTTTAGCCTAGCTACAGTCTATGCGTTTACCTAGTTTGAATTCCTGTGTTCTGATTCCTGCCCGTGTTCTTAGTTTATTCTCTTTGCCTAGCCCTCTGGATATTGTACGCCGATCGCCGACCCTCGCTTGCCCTTGGATTATTCTTGTGTCTTGCCCCTGCCATACCTGTTTGCTACTGCCCGACCCTGCCTGTATTGACCATGTATAATAATAAAGCCTTGCAAATGGATCCGCCTGTCTCACGTCTCGTCAGCTCCATAACAGAGGAAGTCTTGAATCCAGTCACAGAGTGAATAGTTTAGGCCGAGGTCTGTGAGTTTAGAAGCTAGCTTGCTGGGGACAATAGTGTTGAAAGCTGAGCTATAGTCGATAAATAGTAGCCTTACATAGTTCCCATTTTTGCTGTCAATGTGTGTGAGAGAAGAGTGCAGGATGTGAGAGATGGCATCATCAGTAGATCTATTGGGGCGGTAGGCAAACTGAAGAGGGTCCAAAGTATCAGGGATGGAGAAGCAAATGTAGTTTTTTACCAGTCTCTCAAAGACCTTCATGACTATTGATGTGAGGGCAACTGGACGATAGTCATTCAGACAAGAGGGTTTATTGTTCTTAGGCACAGGGATGATGACAGATGTTTTAAAGGAGGTAGGAATCACAGAGGTAGCAAGAATTCTGTGTTTAACAACTTAAAAACTACATGGCTTCTCACAAGCGAGGTAACAACAACAGTGCTGTTCATGAAGAAAATTAACTTTAAGTTTCACTATAACTAGAGACATTGTTGCCGAACACTTTTGAGAGATGCACATACTCACAGAGGTAATCTCTCTCTCTCTCTCTCTCTCGCTCCTCTCATAACTTAGTTATTAACTGTATTAACTGCATCTGACTGCATTAATCTGCTATCAACGGCTCAAGCCTCCGTTACAGTTTAAAATTACGTTTTGGAATTAGCAAGGGAGTGGTTGGATGAGATGCGGAAGAAATAATCCTACTCACAATAGCAATTTACAGTGGTGTGAAAAAGTGTTGGCCCCCGTCCTGATTTTTTTTTTTTTTTGCATGTTTGCCACACTTTAATATTTCAGATCATCAAACTAATTTAAATATGAATCAATAAATTCTAAATTCAAAAACTGCATGTTGTGCTTACTTGTGTTATCTTTGATTAATATTTAAATTTGTTTGATGATCTGAAACATTAAAGTGTGGCAAACATGCAAAAAAAAAAAAAAAAATCAGGAAGGGGGCCAACACTTTTTCACACCACTATAAGTACAAAAACCGGACGAATGCCTTGAAATATATAATCTGATCAATGTCTTGAGATGTGGCAACCGTAGTATAAGCAGAATAATTGAATTATTCCTTACATATTGTGTGTGTGTGTGTGTGTGTGTATACGCGTGTGTGTGTGTATCTGTACCTGTTTGTGGGGACCTTAACCTGAATACACACTGACTCATGAGGATTTGTGTCACTGTGGGGACCTAAATTGAGGTCTTCAGAAAAATTAAGTTTTCTTACAGTTACAACTGACCTGTTTTATGACTTTCTTGTTATACAGTATCACAACAAAATATTTGTTAAACAACAACTCTGATTTGCTGGACTAAATATCCATATTATAAATATGGATATTAATAAATATTAATTATATTTCATAATGAATGTCCTTTAATAATGCTAATGAATAAATAATTCAATGATTATTATTATTAAAAATTGAATATCTTCAAGTTGTGTAATGACACATTGAATACATGCATAAAAGTGTGTATATATATGTATAGGCTACACACACACACACACGCACACGCACACACACACACACACACACACAGAGACAGACAGACACACACACACACACACATTTCTACAACTATTCATTAGATAAAACAGCTCAGACACTTGAGTTTGCACCTCAGCCAAAAATGGATATTCAGAAGTAATTTTTGTCATAGCATGTTGTAGAAATTAAACTTCAGAACATGTGAGCCTGAACAGAAATGTTTTAGTGTCTATACATTTCTTTTGGTTTCCTGCTTGTGTTCAAGTATATTTTCCAGTAATGTTTGAGAGAGTGACAAACACCAAGGCTTATACAGTTTTTATTATTTTTTTTTTTCAGGTCTATTTTGTGTTGAACATCTGCTTGATGCTGGGCTTACTAGGCTTTAATATGTAGCACTAGCATAAATAAGTGCAATGATAAAATAGCTTGTGTAATAATACAACTATACTTTTCTGGCATAGGACTTTAGGATTTTGTATAAGTACTGTAAAATATACACAAAAAAGAACATCACAAACTGTTCCACGTTATTGTCCTGTAGGAGTCATGAATGAATCAAAACTTCGTTAAGTTTTTATCAAAACAAAAGTGGAATATTTCGGTATACATTTTATGTCATCAATTAGATATTCTTATGTTTTTGGATATTTGTATGATATGTCATGTCTGTCTACTAAAAGAGCAATGATCGCTTGAAATAAAGGCACTGCACATGATTGACTAAACATGCACTTTTTACTGAATGTTGAAAACAAGAATTGAAAGTCTATGCAAATGTTTATTTTTTTGTAAACAATTTTAAAAATCTGAAAGGCAGTTCATTTTCTGAATAGACAGTGTTGATTGTGGCATTAAATTAAGATCTGCACATGTTGTACCGTATTTCATTTTAGGCATTTTTAAAGTGTTGCGCATTTTAACCAATCACACACAATTCTGTTGAGCTTAGGAATGCAATGGCCAATCAGAGGCATTCAGATGAATCATCGCTGAAACCCATCAGTTTTGTTGAGTGCACGCACGTTCTCTGACTGAATTCCGGACTCTTGCGAATTCTCTCATCATAAACAACAAAGCACAGATGTACCTACAATGTAAGTAAGAGATTAATTTCAGTGTATACAGCTTCAGTGATTATAAGGATAGTTTTTTTTTTGGAGAGTGCTTAAATTCATCATTCATTCAATGAACTAGTTTCATCCTAAACTTGTTCATAAAAAAAAAAACACCTTTCCCTTTATCTTTCTCTCCTTCCCTTGCTAGCTTGTACTTATTTGAACAATGACTGAGACTTGGTGTTACGAGCACTTCCTCTGTCTGATTGCCTCTTCAAGATGAATCGCTTTATGTATTCCCCAATTGTAAGTCGCTTTGGATAAAAGCGTCTGCCAAATGACTAAATGTAAATGTAAATGTAAATTGCGATAGGTCAAAGTTAGTGGTAATGCAGGGGTGCAAACTTGTCACCTTTCGGCGAAATTCGCCGTTTTCACCTTGAAAAAGGTCATTCACGTGAATCGTGTAGATCTGTAAAAAAAAAAAAAAAAAATTAGGTGGGGGGGGGGGGGGGGTCGTCGTCCTATCTGCGAGTCATCTGTGTCACCTCACCTGTAGCGTTTTTTTCCCCTGTTGTCAAAGGAATGGACCTGCCCTACTCTGCCTCTGATTGGCTTACCTTAATGTTGTTTCCCTCATCCAACCAATCTCACTCCTGAAGCCTAACTTTTAGACACTGCAGGCAACTGTCCATATTTTGGACGGAATGCATTTATATCTGCTGTAAATTATCGTTGTTGTTGTTTTGCGTGAGGCTGCTGTTGTGATAGCTATGAAGATTGTAAGTTTCGTTATCACTGCATTAGTTCACTACCCTTTGCAAAAATGCTCCTCAGTCTCGACCTTAACATTTGTATCACATATCAGTTAGCTATTACTCTGACATGAAGTCGATTTGAGAACTGTTCGACCTACAAGTAAAGCATAGCGTTTAATGTACAGTAATATTAGTAATCACTCAGCTGAAGTGGAGGCAGCGCTAAACCATAGTTAAAGGCCAAAGTATACTGCGCACCATCCGCATTACGTCATTTTCGTCATCAGGAGGGCTCACGGACAGCCGTGCACCCCGTCCGCGTACTACAGCGCATGCGCGAGGTGAATGTTGAGACAGCACAAATCAAGTAGGTGGTTCAGGCATCCCGGAATCTGCCGAAGAGGACCCAGAATCTACGGTTAAAAACTTTATCAAGACATACCTGAAGCTTCCGGAAGACACCGTGGAAAACATCTGCTTCGAAAGAGTCCATCGGATGGGAGCGAAGAAACCTGGAGCCCCGAGGCCGCGTCCTATTGTGGCCAAATTCGGATACTTCAAGCAGAAAGAGCAGGTGAAGAGTCGCGGCAGGGAGCTGAAAGGAACAGACTTCGGCGTAAACGACCAGTTCCCCAAAGAAATCCTGGAGCGACGCAAAATTCTGTTCCCAATCCGACGCAGTTTCATCCAAAAGGGCTCCCGAGCTGTCATCGCTGTGGACCGGCTCTATGTGGACGGACAGCTCTACCGTAACCTCAGTACCACTCCGTGGTTATATTAACACCACTCCAGATAAGAATCCGTTATATTTATCTTTTTTTTTCTCTCTTTCCTCGCTTGTTCTTCCATTTACCTCTAACTATTTATGTCATTTCGATAATTTGATACGATATCATAACAAACACGTACAGTCAGTCTCCGCAGCGTTTAAATGATATTGCAATGTTTTCGTTTCTGTCAAGTTTTTACTTTCATCCCTCTATGCTTGCTTCTTTGTATGTCTTTCTTACTTCCAACTCCTTTCACGGCACCGATCACCTGCTTTACTACACATATAAACACAACACCCTATATCACACATCTGCATGTCACAACCATGCACATATACACTCAGCATTAACGCAACCACTCAGACCTTACAGCGCACACAGACATAAAGGACACACTCGCATACAAGCGCGTACACGCCCACTCATACCTTATTCATTTGAGCATCACACGCAGCGAGCAGCATTAGCTACACACACACATCTATGGGGTGCATTAAGGTTTGTCACATGGAATGTGAATGGAGCTGGCTCCAGAGAAAAGAAGTTAAAAATATTTAGCCAGCTTAAAAAACTACAAGCAGACGTTGTTCTATTACAAGAGACTCATAGATCTGCCACAGCTACAGATCAACTTAAAACAACTGAGTTTCCTAATGTGTTCTCAGCCTGCTATAATTCTAGGCAAAGGGGGGTAGCAATTTTAATACATAAAAATGTTAATTTCACAGTACTCAACACAGTTATAGATCCAGAAGGTAGATTTCTAATCATTAAATTATCTATATTTGACAAAAAGTTATGTATTGTTAGTATATATGGTCCAAATGTTGACGACCCCTCTTTCTTTCACGTTTTTTTTACCGCACTCTCTGAACAACTAGATTGTGCACTTGTTATTGGGGGAGACCTCAACTTTGGACTAAATAAAGAAATGGACAGGCTAAGTACAGCTGGAACTCAGCGCAATTGGGAATCCACAAATATAGTTAAACAGTACATGAGCGACTATGGACTTTGCGATGCATGGCGTTCTTTCCACACCAACAGTAGGGAATTTACTTTCTTCTCACATGTCCATCACTCTTACTCTCGTCTGGATTATTTCCTAGTCAGCAGCTCACTGCTGAGTGACATTTCAGACACAGAGATACACCCTATAGCTGTCAGCGATCATGCTGCTGTTTCTTTAACTCTAGTAAATAAGAAGGCCACTCCACCAAGTAATAACTGGAGATTCAATACATCATTGCTTAAAGACGACGATTTTATTAAATATTTTAAAGAAGAGTGGGCTTTATATTTAGACTATAATGACCTGCCTGGAACATCAGCATCTGTTCTCTGGGAAGCAGGCAAAGCTGTGTTGAGAGGTAGAATAATCTCATTCTCATCGCATAAAAAGAAAAGAGAAAATAAATGTATTCAGGAATTAGAAGAAACCATAAAAACTTTAGAAGAATCTTACGTATCCTCCCAGGAACAGGAAATGCTGAAAAAAATATGTAAAGCAAAACTAGAATTAAATGAAATTATTAATAAAAAAACTAAATTCTTAGCACAAAGACTTCGATGGCAAGAATTTGAATATAGTAACAAATCAGATAAATTCCTAGCAAACCAGTTAAAAATAAATAAAGAAAAAACAACTATATGTGCTGTTAAAGATTTAACTGGGGATACAGTATATGACCCTGAAAGAATAAACAACATTTTCAGAGATTTTTACGAATCTTTATATTCTACACAGATAAACCCATCTAAAGACGAAATTGACCAATTTCTTGACAATATAACTCTTCCGAAATTATCAGACAATCAAGCGATGGCATTGGATTCTCCACTGACATCAGATGAACTTCAGGAAGCTTTGAACAGTATGCCCAATAAAAAGGCTCCAGGTCCAGATGGCTTTCCAGCAGAATTCTATAAAGAATTCTGGGCTATTCTGGCACCAACATTCTACAGAATGTTGCAGGAAACCAAAGAAAATGGCAGACTTCCACCAAATATGAATTCTGCCAACATTAGTCTCTTACTAAAACCAGGCAAAGACCCTGTATTGCCTACTAGCTATCGTCCAATATCCCTTATTAATGTGGACACTAAAATAATCTGCAAAGCTATCTCAAAAAGAATAGAGAAGATAACCCCTCTCATAATTCATTCCGACCAAACTGGTTTCATAAAAGGGAGGCACTCCTCAACAAATACACGTAGGTTACTTAACTTGATAGACTATTCATGCAATAGAAACCTTCAAAATACAATATTGTCTCTAGATGCAGAAAAAGCTTTTGATAGGGTTAACTGGAATTTTCTATTTGCAACTTTACACAAATTTGGTTTTGGAAACTCTTTCATAAACTGGTTAAAAATATTATATAACTCTCCAACAGCATGTGTCAGGACAAATGACCAAACGTCCTCTAGCTTCTATCTTAAGAGGGGCACCAGGCAGGGATGCCCCCTCTCCCCCTCACTGTTTGCAATTTTTATTGAACCACTAGCAGCAGTCATTAGACAGGCAACAGTGATTAAAGGCATTAAATGCAAGAATGTAGAGCATAAAGTTAGTCTTTACGCAGATGATGTGTTACTTTTTCTTCAACATTCACAAACCACTCTCTCTGAGGTAATTACATTAATAAACTCTTTCTCAAGAGTCTCAGATTATTCAATAAACTGGTTAAAATCAACAGTTCTTCCAATTAATTGCTCCTTCCAGAATTCTTCCACTCCACTGGAATCTGGAAATATTAAATATTTAGGTATTAATGTTCCTCCTAAACTGGCAGATTTGATTAAATTAAACCACATCCCACTTTTAAAGAAGGTAGAAGATGATCTAACCAGATGGAGGTCTCTACCCATATCACTCATGGGAAGAGTCGCCTCAATAAAAATGATGGTTTTGCCAAGAATTAATTATTTATTTGCAATGATCCCGAGCAAACCACCACCTGATTGGTTTAGATCTCTGGACTCCTCCATCTCTAAATTCCTTTGGAAAGGTAAACCCCCGCGTATTAGCTTAAAAACGCTGCAAAAGACCAAGGATAAAGGAGGACTAGATCTACCTAACTTTTACCACTATTTCTTAGCCAATAGGCTTCAACACATTTCAGGGTGGTTAAAACACACCCTCTTAGATGAGCCTTGGCTAGATGTAGAACAGGCATTATGCAATAATATAGAGATTTCGGATCTGCCATTCATTAGCTCGATCAGTAAATGACACGTATGCTTTAAAAGCATCAGTATCAGCTCTTCTCTGACAGCATGGTGGGAGTTTCTAAAAATGACGGAGTCTTCACTAATCCCATGCAAACGTACCCCCATCTGGAACAATCCTGACATATTGCTAAACAACAATATGATAAACTTCACAGATTGGAGTTGTAAAGGTATTAAATACCTGGAACATATATTCGAAGGGACAGACTTTATTCCCTTTGACAAATTAATTAAACAATATGGGATTAATAAGAACAGATTTTTAGAATATCAACAAATTAAATCTATTGTAAAAAGGAAATTTAAGTCTAATCATATCAATTTACAAATACCACCAAGTGTGGCAGATTTTCTTAATCTCAAAACCCCCAAATTAATGTCTAAAATATACAGGGCACTTTCCAAAATAGATGAATCAGTATCACTTCCTATTGCAAAATGGGAAGCAGATCTATCAGTAAGCTGGGACCATAATTTCTGGTCTCAGATATGTTTAAAAACCTTTGAACTGATTAGAAATCCTGGTTTACAATTAATACAATACAAAATTCTGCATAGAGTGCACTACACAGGTCATCGGATGTTCAGGATGGGTTTTACAGCTTCTAACAACTGCTCACACTGTAAAGGCAATACACCTGACAATTACATCCACGCTCTATGGTTCTGTCCACCTGTTCAGAGGTACTGGTACAGGATTTGTGAAGACTTATCAAAGTGTCTTAAATGCTCTATTCCAGCTTCTCCTTTAGTCTGCTTGTTGGGCGACCTAGATGGTGTCACTACAGAAGATAACACAATCCACATGGCTTTCACTGCCCTATGCATTGCTAAGAAGACTGTCCTCATGAACTGGAAAAATAAAAATAATCTTAATATCAACCAATATAGAGATTATTTGTGGGATTATATTAGCCTTGAAACAGCTTCTACTGACACATTAGATCAATCTCTCTGGGCTCCTTTGATCAGCTCCATCACCTAGTGTGGGTGGGGGTCCCGATTCTGTCCGGCTGTGGTTTTTGTTGTTGGCGTGGGGTGGCAATATGGGCCTGGGGCATCTGGGGGTTCCCTGGGGGTGGGTTTCTTGGGGGGTTCGGCGCTGGGGCTGCGGCCTTGGCCTGGATGGGGTGTTGGTGACTCTTGGATGCTGTTTCTCTGGCGGCGGCATGCGGCGCTGCTGGGGATGCCTGTGCCGGCGGACGTAGGTTGCCAGCCTGGCGGCCGCACTGTTCCGGGGTTGGTCCGGGGGAGGGGTTTGGGGATCTGGGGGCGCTCTGACTCCGGGTTGGGGTTACGGCTGGGCCTGGGGGGCTTGGGTCCTGGTTGGTGTGCCGCCGGGAGCATGGGTTGGTGCATGCGCTTGGGCCCGGCTCTGGTGTGGGGGTCTTCGATGCATCGGTGCCTCCGCAGGGGGGGGGGGGGTCCAATAGAGGCGGGGTTAACGGGCTTTACCTGGGTGTCTTATTGTCTTATGTAGTTTGGGAACTGACTGGATGATGGGGTGGGGTAGTTTTTCCTCTGCTGTGGGGTCTGGTGGGCCGCCCCGGGCTGCCATGGGCCCTGGTCTGGATGGGCCTGGGCCCCCCGCCCTGGGCAGATTTGGGGTAACGGGGGTGCCTATGGGGGTCAGCGGGGGAGCTGGCTCCAGATGGGGGGGGTATTTTGCCCCCTCTGATGCTTTCCTCCCCATCCCTAAGGCTTCACTTCTCCCGCTCCATCACACCAACACATAGGTAGGGTTTTGAGGTGCGGGTGCGTCGCTGGGATGCGGGGGAGGTGGTACTCCTCTGTCTCCTCGTGGCCGCCTGCATCTCAATTACACATAACAGCTTAGACATTCTCATTACTTACTGTCACATGACACATACATATAGGGCCTTGGGGGTGGGCACACTGAATGGCATCCGGAGGGCGGTCTGTTCATTCAGCCTTCCCTCTGGTGCCAGTGCCCACTTCTCAATTTTAAGTTGCACATAGACATTGAGGGCTCTAGGGAGGGGACGAGCTGACACAAGCTTGTGGAGGGTGCCCCTCCCCTGTTTTAAAGCACCCCTGTTTTAAAGCACCTTAGAACAACATACACCAACACTACATCTGAGCGGGTGGGGTGAAGCATGGGGTCTTTTTTTTATTATTTTTTTTATTTTTTTCTCACACCCCTGTTCTCTGTTCTCTGTCTGGGGCCGGGGGCTGTGAGGATGAGCTGGCCGCCCGGTCGGAGTCTGGGCTGTTGATTTTCTCTGCTGCTGCGGGGACCGGGGTGGTCTTCCTGTCCCCACGCCGGAGCGAAGGGGGTTCAGCTCCGGGATCGGGCGCTGGCTACCCCTCTGGGGGTGGTGGTGCCTGGACCTAGGAGTATAGAGTGCATATGGGGAGTGTGAGTGTGGGTACCTTGTCCATTTTTGTGTGTCTACATGTGGGGCGAGAGTGTGAATATTCGTTTGCGTGCATGAGGGTGGGAACATATGCTTGTGTATATGTGTGCTTGTCGTCTACGTCTATGTGTCAGGTCGGGCCTTAGACTCCACCTCACTCATCATCTTAGTCGACCCCCACCCCACCACCATGCCCTGCCGGTGGAGGATGCCGCCGGTGCGTTGGTGATTTCTCGCGCCGGGGCAGGATGCTCGGGCGAGCGCCGGCCCACTCTCGGCGGTCGATTGGCGGGGCCTGGCCCTACTGGCCTTGCTGGGCCCCGATTGTGGGGTGGGGGGCCTTTGGGTCTCCGGGCCCAGGGCCCGGTCCGCCCTGGTGTGGTCGGCTGCCGGTGGAGCCTGCGGGCTTGCCGCCACGGCACCCTGGGGCGTCTACACTGTGGCTGTCGGAGGTCCCACCTTCGGGCTCTCCTCTGCCCTTTTCTGGGTGGAGGCCGCGGTTGTCCCTGCGGCGGTTCTCCTGGGAGTCCCGTGCCCTGGGGGGCCTCCGGATGTTTGGGGCCCGGGTCTTTTACGTGCCTGCTTCATGCCTTGCGGGATGGGGCTGTTGTTCCCCACACACACTATTAAACATTTACATGGAGGAACCTTATGAACACAAGCGCGCTCACACACACAGGTGTACACTCAAGCATTCACATTGGTATAAAAACAGGTGCTCACAGACACACATTGTCTTGATCTACTGTTGCTTCAAAACTTATTTTGTAATATTAGTTATGTGTGCTGCTCAATAACATTTAACATTTAGAATTTATTGTGATTCATACAGATGTTGGTTGTTGCTGCAGTCTCTTTGATGTTGTGTCTTCGGTTGTTTTCTCTTTTTGGCAGCAGGTATCGAAGCAAATTGTCTTTTTTTTTTTTTTTTCTCCCTCTCTCTCTCTATCCCCCATTCTCCTTTTTTCTCTCTCTCTCTCTCCCCCTTCTCTGTTGACTTTCCCCACAACCTTTTTTTTTTATTTATTTATTTATTTATTTATTTTCCTTTCTTCTTTCTCTCTCTTGTTTTCTCTGTCCCCTGGTCTTGTCTGTCACAGTGTGGTTAAGTAAAAGGGTATATAAAATTAAATTAATTAATTAATATAAAAAAAAAAAAAAGATAAAAAAAAAATAAATAAAAAAAATAAATAAATAAATAAATAAATTTAATTTAAAAAAAAAAAAAAAAAAAAAAAAGAAACAAGGCTGTGAATGATGATAGCATAGCCACGCATATGTACTGTCATGTGTTATCTGTGCTACTGACAGGCCAAAAAAAAAAAAAAAAAGTAGGTGGTACTGCGCATGTGTCGAGCTTGTCCGTCCACACATCCCCGGTTACTTTGAAAGCTGTGCGGACTCGGCTGTGCGCGAGATGGAACGCGGAAAGTGGAGTATACCCGGGCCTTAAAGGTGCTGTATGTAGGATTTTGACTCTACTAAAGCATAAAAATACCATAATATGCTTGCAGATATTTAAGAAACATGCTAAGTTAACATACTTGTTTATCTGAAAAACAATGCTACAGTCATTTATTCTCCTTTGAAAATGTGCGTTCCGGCCCGGAATGTCTGTGTTTGTTATGGTTTGTGAAACCCTCCCACTGCCAGTTTACCCAATTGTATTTCGGCACCCCGGGTTGCCAGTTGGCGGAAAACACAGCATATTTAATTTCATTCATCGTCATGTGTGCTCGTTCCTGTTGGTTGTCTTAATCTGGCAACCTGCCTTTGCCTCAAGTCAGAGGAGGAGGGGCCGGGTGAAAAAACCCCACTGCAATACCTAGTTCAACTGCTAGGTCAATCCTACATACACAGGGTTTAAATTGGGCCGGGGCCGTCCGGGGCTGAGCCCCGGCACATAGACTCCAGGGCTCGACATTAACGCTTCATTAATGCCAGACAAGTAACATGATTAAAACATCACTAACCAAAAATAACTATGTAAACACCAAAACGCAAGTATTATTCTGATTTTATTACATTTAGAGTAAGTGGTGAATAGTGGATATAGCTACTGTATATAATGCATCTACTGACAGTATAAGGTTGCGCTGCTGAGGAGAAATCAAACGCGCAACACTAAGAAACTCAGCATACTGAGGTAAAAATTCAAAATGAAAAGTTTTTATATTTAAAATACAGTTAGTTAGGCAACATCACTCAACGTTTTCACCATTACGACTGTTTAATAGTTCAATAAACAGTACAATGAGCAAATACAATAAGGTCACTTACATTTTTGGCTGAACCACAGCGCTTCTCACAGCAACCATCCGATTCATTGCTGAATGATTCAGTGTTTTGAACGAATCGGTTGAGTCAAAGTTTCATTAGCCCATGCATAAACATCTGATGAATCTGCCGTTTGAACGAATCGTTTGAATGAACGACTCAATGAATCACTCATTAAATGCTCACTACTGACACCTACTGGCATTTTAATTTCGTTGAAAAGTATAATTTCCACCATTTCTTGTTTGTATATTCTTTTTTTTTTTTAAAGAATCTCATAATTTAATGTAGTTGTATTTTTCAGTATAAATGATTTAATTTGATAACGTATAGATAATAACAATCACATTATTATAATTGAATTTATAGATCAAATGTAAGAATGTGAAATGAAAGTTAGTGAGTAAAAAAAAAAAAGAAAAAAAGGATAAAATTGGATAAAATATAAAAAAACATGCAGATTTATAGCCTATGTCACAGCTGATAGAAAACCGATGAGAATATTGCATTAGAATAAATCATATTTGCAAAAAAAACAAAAACACACACACACATATATATATATATATATATATATATATAAGCTCGATACCATAGAGCCCCCCCCCACATAACAAATCCCAATTTAACCCCTGTACATACAGCACCTTTAAGTGTCAGCCTGTAAAAGCCTGTTTCAAGACGGAGAAACACCTCGCGTTTAGCCCGTCAGCTGCTTCAAAAATTCGAGTGCTGAAATGAAGATTTACAGTGGTTTATTTGCCCTAAGTTCATGTAACATCTTAACAACAATCCTTGTTGATTGTAGACCGTAGTTGTCGCTCAAACGTCTTTTAATCATATAAAGGTGTTTATCCTTGAATGGTGCACTGCAAAAAAATGCTTTCCTACTTAGAGTTTTTGTCTTGTTTCTAGTCCAAATATATCTAAAAGTTCTTAAATAAAGAAGCATTTTCTAGACAAGTAAAACTTATTGTCTTGTTTTCAGAAAAAAAAAAGTCAAAATTAAGTGAGATTTTCCTTAAAACAAGCAAAATAATCTGCAAATGGGGTAAACAAAATAATCTTATTTCAAACCGAAAACAAGATTATTTTTACTTTTGACTTATTTTTTTTCTGGAAAAAAACCCAGATTTGATTCAAGAATTATTAGATATTTGGACTGGAAACAAGACCAAAAAAGATGTAAGAAAATGATTTTTTGCAGTGTTTAACTTGGGGGGGTTTGGGGGGGTTGGAGTTTAGTTTGTCACCTTTTTCACTCCTGACGAGTTTGCATTATATCATTTATTTTATATAATAATATATATAATTTACTCGCTGTTTGAATAACTGTGGAAAGGATATTATATAATTATCAATTTTTTATGTTTTTATTAAATTGTAATCACATTAAATACAAATTCAGTCCCATTAAACACATTTTATTAGCCTACATGAAACCCATGTCTGGTTCTTGCCTAAAAAGATGGGGTTTTGATGTTTAATACATTTGGCTGCTTTTAGCCTCACCCTGGAGATGGGTTCACCCTCCGCCGGATGTCAGAAATCATTCTAATATGCTGCTCAAGAAACAGTTGTGCCACTTCATATTTTTGTGGAAACTGTGGTACATTTTTTCATGATTCTATGATGAATAGAAAGTTCATTTTTGTAACAATATAAAAAGCCTTTACTGTCACTTTTGATCAATTTAATACATTCTTCCTGAGTAAAAGTTTTAATGTCTGTAAAAAGAAATCTTATTGATCCCAATCTTTTGAATGGTATAGTGTACCATGCTATCAATTTTACTTTTCACAGATAAACTTTTTTAGTTGTGAGCATGAAGCATCAAACCATTCACTTTTCAGACAAGCACAGTCTTCTCCATCCGAGTCCTCCTGTGTCCAGTTATCAGGTTCAGACAGACCAGTTGTCCTTTTATGCCAGAACCTGTCAAAGTAAACCATTGCACATTTCTCAGTTGCAATACAGATATTAAAATGTAGCTCAACAACATGGAAAAGATGCATTTATGCTGGCTAAAGTGAATGGACTCAAACTCTTACGCTTCTCCTGAGAGAGTTGTGTTGTCCACCCACATCCAGTGTCCTTCAGTGTACAAATCATGTAGTCCAATCCAATGCGGCTCTTTCAGCTTTGAGGCCAAATTATACTGGAAAAGGGCACAATAAGACAGGTTCATGAGATATGATATTTAATTGTGTCCATGTGTATTTATAATAGTTATTTTAGTTATGGGGTTAGCCAAAAATACAAAACTTATTGTTGATTATCAACATTTTCTGGAAGTCAAGCACCACCTTTTACTCACCAAGAGTTGTTTTTAAATCTAAAAACACTCATAAATATACTGTACACTTACCTGATCATCTTTGTCTGTTATTGTGACCAGCTGACCTCCTGTTTTCATACAGTAATCTCGACTTTCCATCCAGTTCAGTTTTTCTAAAGAGAAATAGTAGTACTTTCTCCTCCCAAATGTGTCATCTGTGCAAGGAAAGTTTGATACATATTAGTGAAATAATCTATGGATGCATAACGTCTGACATGAATGTATGCACTTCAAGAGAGCATTTATTTAGCAAAATGTCCAAGCTGATTTCTTGAGCATATAACCTATGTGACCCCTGGGTTAAAATGTCAAAGCTTTTTCCAGCTCAGATGAACTTAATACAAATCACTGCAGTAGGATGGTCACAGTATGCAACCAAAAAGTTTCTCTTCCTCAAATAACACATGCAGATGGGAGAAAAAAAAAAACCAAGACAGCTAAAATCAGTACTTCTGTACTTTAGTAACTTGAATTGTGAAAATAGCAGGTGTGTGTGTTACTTCCTCTCTTAGCCTTCACTGCTCATGGAGATTTAGGGAACTTTATAGAAATAGTTCACCTATATAAAACTACTTGCTCACCTCAGTTTATTCATTGAAATATGAATAAACTACAGCTCACTGTCACAACTCGTAGGAGAAGGGAACGAGGAGGCGAGGAACTTCAATAACTGAGACTTTTATTGACCAAACTCAGTAATCACTGGAGACACAGACATACATGGATTGATGATCAAGACCGGACACAGAGGCAGGGAAACAGAGAACTAATAAACACTGGGGAAAACTAGATAATTAATCACACAAGGCTGAGGGGACTAATAAACTAATGAGGAGAACTAAACGAGAACAGGAAACAGACCAAATATGGGCACGAGGGGAAGGGAAACAAAACACAGGAAGACAGGACTGACATTTACTCCCCCCTCCCGGAAGGCGCGTCCCGCGCCTTGCAACATCCAACGGGGATGGGGGGGGGGGGGTGCTCTGGAGGCCTCTAGGGACCAGGAGACTGGACAGACGGCATCCAGGGCGGCGCCCGTTCCGGGACCCATGGCGGATCAGGGAGCTTGGGCGGCCATGGCGGATCAGGGAGCTTGGGCGGCCATGGCGGGTCAGGGGACCTGGGAGGCCATGGCGGAGCAGGGGACTCTGTGGCCTTGGCCCTTGTCCCGGCCACACAGGCCATGGCTATATAGCCCCCCAAAAAAAAATATTGGGGAAATTGGACTCTTGGGGGCGCTCTGGAAGCGCGGGCACAGGAGGGCGCTGTTGAGGAGCTGGCACTGGGCTTGGGTGAGCAGCGACCGGCAGGCTTGCCATACTCACTGCCGGCGGGCTTGCCATACTCACTGCAGGCAGGCTTGGGAGAGCCGCGGACGGCGGCGCTACTTTCCCCGCGAACGGCAGGCTTGAGGGAGCCGCGAACGGCAGCGTGAATTTCCCTGCGGACGGCGGGCTAGGGAGAGCCGCGGTCAGCGGGCTTGTGTGGGCCGCGAACGACGGCGGGCTTGCGTGGGCCGCAAACGGTGGCGGGCTTGGGAGAGCCGCGGACGGCAGCCAGGCTTGTTCTGGCTCGGGGCAGGACACTCTCCAGATGAGAATTGGCCCCGTGCCAGAACAGCGAGAGGCCGTCGCCGCGGCGAGCCTGCAGAATTACCAAGAATATTCTGCGAATGGGAGATCAAGGCGGGAAAGGGTGATGAAGCGCAAAAACAGTAACAACAAAAAACCTTTCAAAAAACAGGGAAAAAATAAACGGGGGAGAAATGGCGCTGAGGTTACTTTGTTTTTGGTCCGGTCTTCTGTCACAACTTGTAGGAGAAGGGAACGAGGAGGCGAGGAACTGCTTCAATAACTCAGAAGTTTATTGACCAAACTCAGTAATCACTGGAGACACAGACGTACATGGATTGACGATCAAGACCGGACACAGAGGCAGGGAAACAGAGAACTAATAAACACTGGGGAAAACTAGATAATTAATCACACAAGGCTGGGGACTAATAAACTAATGAGGAGAAATAAACGAGAACAGGAAACAGACCAAATATGGGCACGAGGGGTAGAGCCTTGCATTTCGGCCTGGGCCCGACGGGCCCCGACTTTTTTATGTCCCTAGGGCCGGGCTTTGGGCCAATTTTCACGTCATAGTTCAGACGCGTGCCGGGCCTCGGGCCTGTTTTAGGTTTCTCCTTATTTTTATCATTTAGACATCCATCAATTAGTGATGAAAAAAATTGCCGCGCTGGTGGAAACAACACGAGAACGTGCTGCAGCGACTGAGAGCGGCCCGACGGTGTTTAGTGTCCCACAGCAGCAGCAGCGAGCACAAGTGACTTCAGAGCAGCTGAAGAGTTCTGTGTTCAAATGCACGCAATAGGTTAAAGCTTGCCACAAAGCACCGGCAAACATAATAACCATGAATGTGTCCGCGGGAAATAGTAAGGAGATATTTGAATTAATAAACTAATGTTTTCTGAGTCCGTGTCGCAAGGATGAAATTGCTGATCCTGACTCGCCGTCTCCTCGTTAGAAGCGCCTTTAAAGAGAAATGCATCTATATTGATTATGATTAAGATTATAATAAAAGAGTTTTTATTTTCAAATATATTTTTTTTTCGTTAAGTGATAAGTCCAACACAAAGTCCAACACAAAGAGTAAAAGACGTGGTAGAGTTTCTATCCTTTTAGCAGCACATGTGACACACGGGTAACACACAGTCAATGAATTCACACACACAAGTCCCCTTTCTCATACAGTCATTCTCTGCAAACTAAATGTCATTAATAATGACTAAACCAGAGTACGTCTCCTCACCTGTGGCGTTCTGCTCCTGTATTTCAATTTCGACTGCATCATTTCTGCTCTGCTCTTTTAACAAATCAGACGACCTCAGTAGTTTGGAATCTGAAGTGAGAATATCATATAAAAGTGTACTGGTGTATACGTAAAATATGCCATGCTTATGATGTGAGTTATATGCTGCTGCACAATATGCAGCAAATTGTGCCCTGTGTATGTAAAAAATAATGTTGGACAATGTGTGCACCATCATAAGTGTTAAGATATTGTGTACTCACAGAGAATTCCCAGAACGCACAGAGCCACGAGCAGAGAGATACAAAGGACAGCCAGAAGAACTGCCTTACAGGACGGGTCTTTCTCTTTCCTAGATGAGAATGTGTGTTCAGATGCATCTGTAAACACCCAGAGCAGGTCGATTATTCAGATATGAATGTTAATTATGATACTATGTCTGCAAGTCTCTGTCTGAACACCTCAACATTTTGGCCACTTGAAATTAATTTAAGAGTCATATTCTAGCACTGAGAGGCACCTGCAATGTCTTTTGTCTTTGGATCCCAGTCCAGGTCATCACTGTTTCCATAAGCATACCGGTCTGCTTCACCTAAGGGATGTAAAAGAGAAGACCTTTAAAAATGTACAAAGTAAACATTTTGTAAAGAAAAGCAGGTAAAATGTAAAAGCATTTAAAATGTCTTACCACCTGAGGTTGGCTGTTTGTTCTCTTTCGGCCTTATGAAATCACCATTTGAATAGATAGCTGCCATTTTACAAGTTGTCACACACAACTCTAACCAGAAATCTAATCAGAACTTAGACTAATGGAACCAGGAAATGTCAAGGCTGTTTTTAACTCAACCAAGAGGAAGTCAGAACTGAATCCTCTGAAGCATACATATCCCCTAAAATGACATTATATGATGTATTGTAGATCAGAGTATCGTTTACATTAATTTAAGAAGATCATTTACTTGAGTATAGTTTATTTGAGTATACAGGTGCATCTCAATAAATTAGAATGTTGTGGAAAAGCTAATTTATTTCAGTAATTCAATTCAAATTGTGAAACTCGTGTATTAAATAAATTCAATGCACACAGACTGAAGTAGTTTAAGTCTTTGGTTCTTTTAATTGTGATGATTTAGTCTCACATTTAACAAAAACCCACCAATTCACTCTCAACAAATTAGAATACTTCATAAGACCAATAAAAAAAAAAATGTTTAGTGAATTGTTGGACTTCTGGAAAGTATGTTCATTTACTGTATATGTACTCAATACTTGGTAGGGGCTCCTTTTGCTTTAATTACTGCCTCAATTCGGCGTGGCATGGAGGTGATTAGTTTGTGGCACTGCTGAGGTGGTATGGAAGCCCAGGTTTCTTTGACAGTGGCCTTCAGCTCATCTGCATTGTTGGGTCTGGTGTCTCTCATCTTCCTCTTGACAATACCCCATAGATTCTCTATGAGGTTCAGGTCAGGCGAGTTTGCTGGCCAATCAAGCACAGTAACACCATGGCCATTGAACCAGCTTTTGGTACCTTTGGCAGTGTGGGCAGGTGCCAAGTCCTGCTGGAAAATGAAATCAGCATCTCCATAAAGCTTGTCAGCAGAAGGAAGCATGAAGTGCTCTAAAAATTTCCTGGTAGATGGCTGCGTTGACTGTGGACTCAGAAAACACAGTGGACCAACACCAGCAGATGACATGGCAGCCCAAATCATCACTGACTGTGGAAACTTCACACTGGACTTCAAGCAACATGGATTCTGTGCCTCCCCACTCTTCCTGAAAATTTACTTTCATTTGAAAAGAAGACTTTGGACCACTGAGCAACAGTCCAGTTCTTTTTCTCCACAGCAGGTAAGACGCTTCTGATGTTGTCTCTGGTTCAGAAGTGGCTTGGTAGCCCTTTTCCTGAAGACGTCTGAGCGTGGTGACTCTTGATGCACTGACTCCAGCTTCAGTCCACTCCTTGTGAAGCTCTCACAAGTGTTTGAATCAGCTTTGCTTAACAGTATTCTCAAGCTTGCAGTCATCCCTGATGCTTGTGCACCTTTTCCTACCCAAATTCTTCCTTCCAGTCAACTTTGCATTTAATATGCTTTGATACAGCACTCTGTAAACAGCCACACCTTTCAGTAATGACCCTCTGTGACTTACCCTCTTTGTGGAGGGCGTCAATGTTCGTCTTCTGGATCATTGCCAAGTCAGCAGTCTTCCCCATTATTGTGGTTTCAAAGAACAAGAGATACACAGAATTTATACTGTAGGGATGGTCATTAATTGAAACTCAAATGTAAATATTCTAATATTTTGAGATACTGATTTTTGACTTTCATGAGCTGTAAGCTCTAATCATCAAAATTAAAACAAAAAAAAAAACGTTTGAAATGTTTTACTTTACATGTAATGAATCTAAAATATATGAAAGTTTCACTTTTTGAAATAAGTTACAAGAAAAAATGAACTTTTTCACGACGTTCTAATTCATTAAGATGCACCTGTATATATCTGAAATCTTTTATTTTTTTTATTATTTGATAGCTAATTTGACATTAAAAGCCGATTCAAAACCCATCCAAAAGGAACAAAAACTAGCCCAACTTTTTCCCTCATCCAGTCATTATTGTGGGATAAAAGGCCTTAATGACAAACGTTTTGATTCGGTTTACTCTTTAAATTTTTATTTGGATGATATTAGACTTGTATGCATAGACCTATTTGCATATGTATGCATTTATATAATCTGTATTTTACTTCTTCAGTTAGCCTACTTAATCTTGTTTAGGATCAATACACATTAGTAGAATAAAGGATATTGTCATTTTAATTTGTCAACAGATTAATTTGTCCCCTTCTCCCAAAAACCAGCTACCCACTTCTCTGTCATTTTTCCCGCGACTGCTGCTGCAGGTCAAGGGAAGCGCCGCAGGAACAGGAATCGATTTAAAAATAAAAATAAATAAAATATTTCAGTTGCATACTGCTTAGGGCTATATATCTTATATAAAAGTTTTATAAATACCTAACGTCTGTTCTGTTCACAGGGTTCGAGTGAAGTAGGCTAATTTCGCTATTCTAGGGATGGGGAGTCGACTCCAAAAGAGTCGATTCCTCGGCTCTGAATAGCTCTAGAGTCGGAGTCGACTCCAACACTGGAATCGACTCTCGTTGTCGAGTCGACTCCGAAATCGCGGATGTCTTCACTGATTCTCACATCTCTATATAGTGTCTGGCAATTTAGTGCAGTATATCAGCAAAGAGTGAACGAAATTAAGTGAGGATCCGTTTGCAGTGCAGTCCGTGAGCGGTGCAGAAGCAGCAGCACGGGCTTGCTTTCATATAAGACGCGTTTGAGTGCGTCGTTTCACACTGCAAGCGTAAGCGGCGCGTGAGCAGCGCAGAAGCGTTGCGTATGCAGAGCGTGAGCAGCGCGCGCCCATTGTGCTTTCATACTGGCAGCGTTTGTCGCGCGCAGCTGAACCGCGGCTTGTAGGCTAGTACAATACAGATGAGTATCATCATTTCTGTCATATTTTCCAGCGATCTCCTCCGAACACTGTGTCTGTGTGCCATGTGCTTTGGTGTATGATATGGCCAGCATACTCTGTGATGCGACCGTGTCCCCCTGCCCTCTGTCCCACACACATATGTAAATAACATATATATTATATATATATATATATAGGTAGTTTACACGATAAACTTGAGCCAAGTTTTCAAGATGTGTATACGAAAAAATTGCCGATCCTGTCAGGAAAGATTTTGTCTGACCCTTCTCACATTTTGTATGAGGAATATTAATTTTTGCCATCTAACAGAAGACTTGCATATGCTAGATTGAATTGGCGTAAATCTTTTGTGTATCAGTCTGTAAAATTAATAAATCAGAAATAGGCCTCTGGGGGCATATTGCAGAAAGATCCTAACTTTAAAATCTTATCTTATCTGTTTAGTAACCATGGTAATTTCAGTTAGGACCACATTTAGGACAAAAGCTATTACAGAACAGCATTTCCTAAGTGCGTTATCCTATCTTAACTACAGATAGGAAAGAGGTATTACAGAAACCTCCTAACCTGGCAAAACATCCTAAAAACAGTCTTAACTTTAGGACAACCCCACAGCTGTCCTAACTTCAAAATTATTTGAAAGCTAACGAAAAAACTGCTTACAGTTGCACTGTCCAACAATGGCATTACATTTATTAATAATTGAAAATGAAGAACGGAGATGTTTAATGGTAGAAAGGCTCTTGGAGGACCCTGAAGATGTTACATTTTGATGACAAAACACTTATAAGTAATTACAGACTGCTGCGCAACATGATATTACAGTTAGCACATGTACTGCAACCACAACCAGCATTAAGGCCCTTTCAGTCCCACGCGGCAAGCGGTGGAATCGCCGCGCGGCTGCCGCTTTCTCTCGTAGAGGAGAGGCTTTGTGCAGTTGAGGCGGTGCTGGCGTCGCGGTCTCGGTGCGGAGCTTACCATAGTTACAAACAACAAATCACATTTGTATTTCCTAAACTAAATAAATAAAACAAATGTAAGTTTTGTGTTGGTGTTATTTGCTATTTATCATTTTATGGGAGCGTCTACTAGAGTTTTCATTAACAAACTCCATACACTCACACTCTGGATTTTTAAAATATTTTTTATTATATCTCTGAGATTTTGATGGATCACACAACTCCAGAAGGATTTACAGCGATCTTCATCATGTTTTCAACACTCCTACATGAGCTCAGTGAAATGTTACAAGTGGTTGTTAATAATCAGTTCTCTGATTGGTTGAAACCGACGCGGCTGCCTCTCACAAAAAGATAAAATATTTGTATCTTTGGCGGCTCCTGCCGCGATGCGCCGTGCTCGTGGAAGCAGCAGGATTTTGGGTGCACTAAGCACCGCTTGCGCTCCGCCTCCGAGCCGCCAGCAAAACCACCCGCGTTTTGCCGCTTGTCTCCCATTGAAAATGAACTAGACACTCGCGAATGCCGCGTCCCGTGTGAAAGGGCCTGTAACCAACAAAAGCGTCACGGTGTAATGCAAGTGACTTGCCATCCTTTTTTTTTTTTTGCAAAAGGCGATTTTCATAGTGAAGTAGCTTTTGTTTACCTCATCAGCAGTGTTGGTTGCTTGGTAACAGACCTGAGAGTGGATCGTCGAACTTGATAACGCCATTTAAGATTTCCTAACTAGAGATAAGACACGATTTTGTAAGATAGGATAAGAATCCCAAATTAAGTTAAGATTTGCTTCTGTAATACGAATTTGTGAAAAATCCTAATTTGACACATCATATCTTAAGTTAAGACCTAAGATAAGAAACTTTCTGTAATACGCCCCCTGGGCTCTGGAAAATAGAAAGAACACTATTCACTATTCGCTCACGCTTTAAATAAAGCAGGTAAAATTGGCGACTTTAAAGCACTAATTTACCTTCTCATGAAGTTCGTGTTGTAAGTGTACAGTACAGGGAGACGTTAGCTATAAAAATGAGATGATTTCCTATTAATTTAAAATACCAAAATGACGGCGGGGAAGTTGTTTCGCGTCCCCGGTTGTCATGGTAACTCAGACCCGTCACGATGGAACGTTCGATGATGACGTCACACGGGGCCACTATAAAACCTGATTTGGAATTGGAATATTATTTCATTGTCGCTTGCTATGCGAATTATATCAGTGACCACTGAGCGAATATCTATCTGAAGGAGTAATTTACGACAATTCTGCTGAATCGTCTTCTCATAAAAGACCAGAAATTCAGTTTGATAACATCAAACCGCTTATGAGAGATCTGTGAACACTCTCAGAACTGTGTAAACGAGAATTGTTGAAAGTCTTAGTTCTCTGTAGAATATGAAGAGTTCTCATATAGGAACAGAGATGGCTTTCAACAAGAATACATCTTCGTCTTCATCATCATCATCCTCAGTTGTGGATGAAATGTCAGAGATGTCGCTGAGGAACACATCTCTCGACTCATCCGATGAGGAAGTGTCCTCCAGTCACACTGACAGGCTTGTGAAACATCAACTGCTGCTGAACAAAATCATGGACCTTCAGTACAGAGCCCGAGAGCGCCAGGAGGAGTTTCAGTCACTGCTGGAGCGATTTAACTCTATACGTTAGTAATCTGTTTTTAGTTATAGCCTACATATGTAGTTCAGTAGCCTAACTTACTCAGAGCACTGGCCAGGGAGTCGAATAGAGTGGTCAAGCTAATGGTCTTTAATTGGCCTGATTCTTCAAGCCCTCACAAAATAACACAAAAAAATAAATAAAAGAACACAAATGAATCAGACACTCATATTTAGGCATTTATTGGGATTCAGTTGTCAATATGGCTAAAATAATAATTATTATTTTGTATTATAATAATATAATTGTTATATAGCCTAATATGAAATTAGTGTTATTGTATTATTATATTAGAAAAAAGGCTAGTAAAATAAAAATAATAGAAGAAATATTAATAATTTTAGTGTTTAAAACTGTAAAATCAATAATAATATTCATGGCTTATTTCTTAATTTTCAGACATTAAACAATCAACCTTAAACCTTAATTTTTGACGGAAAGCCAGAGAGCCCTTAAAACTTCTCTTTTGTTGATAACTATAAGCGTTTCAGGTATGGGAAGATGGATGGTGTATAATGCATTTACAGATTTACTCCAAAGCCCCAAATTCAGATCAGATGCAGAGATGAGATCTGCACTTCACTTTGAAACAAGTAGCACGTATATTTAATTAAATCGTAGCATCTGAGATTTGACAGTCGCAACAAGCCAATTCACAATTTCAGTGTTATTTTGATTAATTGTGCTGCCCTAACCCATATATTGATGTGCTTTTTAATATAATCTAATTGTACTTAACAGTTAATGATACTTATGTTTTACTTCTTACAGAGGAATCGCTACAATGGGAGATTGAAAAAGTGGAGAAATCCATGGTCAGCATGGAGTGGCTGGAGGACTTGCAGAAGACCGTCGACGAGTTCCAGGCCAATATGGCTTACAACGTGAGCCGCCTTCGAGAGAACTTCAGAAAAATGCAGGAGGTTGCATCTAAAAAAGTTCTGACCGTAAAGGCAAAAGGTAAGTTAACATAAGTTAACTCACCATCATTCGTTAAAAAGTATATTTGAATCGCTTTGGTTGCAATGTGATCTAAAACCCTGTCAGGGTATAGCTTACAGTGTAAAATGCGTTTGTTTTCAGGTAAACCAGGAAAAGATCTGGATGCCAAAGTAGTTAAAAGCATCCAGTCTCTGCCATCTTGTCCCACGGTAGCAGAACTGAAGGTGAATTCAACCGCTGCATCAACATATTCATCAAACCTGATCAACGTGTTGAATAGCATCACCAAATCGACCTCCTGCAGTCCATCCACGAGCAGGGCACTAAAACTATCAGCAGCGACCATTGAAAACCTCAACAAGGCTTTTCAAGATCACTGCTTGGAAATGAAGACTCTCAAGACACCTCAGAAAGAGAGCAAGGTGGCTCAAGATGTGAACAGAGACGTCTTTGTTTCTCCTGTGCACAAAAATGGATCTGCAGTTCAGCAGCAGAAGGTGCACAAATTGCCTGCCTTTCCTGTGAAACCCAAGGCAGATGATTTTGCTTTCCCTCAGGTCAAAGAGCCTGTACGGGAGACAAATGTTGAAATGTTGCCACTAGAAAGACCAGTGGGAACATCAGACACAGCTCCAAAAGTCCTCCAGAGTCCATCATCTGCTGATGGCCCGTTTCCTCCTGCCCCTGCCAGAACTTTTGCTCTGCCCAAGATCACACAATCTATCGATGAGAAAAAAGTTACCATAGAGCAAAAGGCATCATTTGAAGAGACACAAGTTGATGCAGAGACAATGGAGAAAACAGAGACATCATTTGAAGAGACGGTGGTTCAGAAAGACCTCCAGAGTCCATCTCCTCAGAACTTCCATCGTCCTTCCCCCATCAGATCTTCTGCTCTTCCTCAGATTTTGCAGTCTGTGGGGGAACCAAAAGTTTATACTGAGACAATGGAGAGAAAAGAGACATCATTTGAAGAGACAATGGTTCAGAAAGACCTCCAGAGTCCATCTCCTTGTAGCTTCCATCGTCCTTCCCCCATCAGATCTTCTGCTCTTCCTCAGATTTTGCAGTCTGTGGAGGAAACAAAAGTTGATGCTGAAACAATGGAGAGAACAGAGACATTATTTGAAGAGACGATGGTTCACAAAGACCTTCAGAGTCCATTTCTTCGTAGCTTCCATCGTCCTTCCCCCGTCAGATCTTCAGTTCTTCCTCAGATTTTGCAGTCTGTGGAGGAACCAAAAGTTGATACTGAGACAATGGAGAGAACAGAGACATCATTTGAAGAGACGATGGTTCAGAAAGACCTCCAGAGTCCATTTCCTCATAGCTTCCATCGTCCATCCCTCGTCAGATCTTCAGTTCTTCCTCAGATTTCACAGGAGACAAATGTTTATGCTATGCCAGTGGAAGAACGCCAGGGTCCATCTTCTGTCCACACCCATCCTTCCTCGTCTGTGAAATTGCCCAAAATTCAGACTCAAGTAAAGCCATCACTTCAGAAGTATGGCAAGCCAGAGACTCACAAATATAATTCTGCAGTCTCGGGCAGCATTGAGGAGCAGTACATGAAGAACAGCATGGAGGACGGTGACAAACGGCTTCATGCAAGCATGAAAGACCCATCATTCGTAATTGTCATCAAAGCTCAAGAAAACAACCTCCAGCAGCTGGATCGAGCTTTTCAAAATAACAACATTTCCTCTGAAATGTACAACCTATGCAGAGGAACCATCAATCAGACACTTAAGAGTGTTGAGCTGCGTCTTGGATGTCTTTTACGGAGATACATCAAACATGTCCAAATGAAGCAATTAAGGTAAGACAAACTTCCTTTGGCTAACAGTTTGTTTGATTATAGGCTAATTATATGTTTTGTGGTAAATCATTTTACAATTTTCTCATTTTTGCTCATTGCATGTTTTCTCTGTTATATAGGAAGATGCTAGATGGAAATTTCAAGGCGACCAGAAATTTAAGGGATGGACTTGAGTTCAAAAAAGTTCATTCTCAGCTCTGCAAATTTGACTGTTTCCAGCAGAGTGTGAACAAAATCTGGAACGCCAAGCAAGCCTCCACTGATGAGACACGCAGCCTGTGCATCGCAAGAACGGCCCATTTATACCAACAAGTCAGTACGAATTAGACAAAATGGCCTTAAAGCATTGAGTCTAACACTAGTTTGTCATGTTATAATAATGTAAACAACATTAATAATATGACAGATGTAAATAATAATATAAAACATGTAAATCATTTTCTGTTGTTGTCCTGCCTACAGGTGAATGCAGTGCATGGCCTACATCTGACAGGCATATCATGTGTGCAAAGGCATGTATCACTGCCTCTGCTCACAGTGACACCTGTGCGGTTCAGCTCCGATTTGTGTCCGTCTCCTCCTCGACAGCCGCAAACTGCACCCAGCAGAGCCAGTCCAGTGCATCGTCCTCAAATTCACCCGAAAACTCTGCACCGCACAAAGGTGACCAGGAACATACCAAGCAGTTCCCTGAAGATCAGTCACATAATTCAATGTTGATGGCCAGTGTCAACAAGTAATGTGTAGAATAATGGCTTGTAAATGAACCCAAGAACAGATTATTGAAATGACACAAAAGAAAAACAAAAGCGAGGACTCTGGAGGCTTCAGATCAGGAACAGACTCTGGCATGGACGCAGCAACTGACACAGAAACACTGGCCTGTATATAGACATAGGAAGATGGGTTAATTTACATTTGTTACACTGCATTGCTCAATTAGCAGTTATTGACATTTAAATGTAGCCATTGATTGGTTAACCCATATTAGTGATTTCAAGCTTTGCCAGAGTCAAATATATTAAATGAACATATTAATATAGGCTAAATATGAAAAAATATGCATTTTAAATAAAATTTAGAGAGAGAGAGAGAGAGAGAGAGAGAGAAAGAAAGGAAGTTAGAGCTATGTCTTAATCATTGCATATTTTTGTTTAAGCTGATATTGTAATAAAGACATTAAAGATATTAATAATGGTGTTGTATGGTCTGTAATACAGAGACCCTAGGGACATGGTGATGGAAAAAAAATATATTCCAATGCTTATGTCAGTGGATTATAAACAATAAAATTAAAATAATAAAGCGTGTGTACATCTGGGAAAATGCTATCAAAATATGTGTAATGTGTAAGTGTGATAATGCTCGACCTTTTTATCTGACAAGACATGTTTAATATTGCCATCTGCTGGCGCTTTTGAGAAACACATTTAGACAAAGATGTAACTACCTGTATATTCATGGTTTCGGTTGTTAAGACACCTTTTTTACTCTTGATATTATGGTGTATAATTTTACAAAAATAATTTTAGGTCTCATTATCTCTTGTTTGTGCAAGAAATAGAGCATCTCAGGTCATTGAAATCATGCATGAATATTCATGCTTTGTTCATTTCGCAAGTATAAGCAAGTAAAACTTTGCTTGGTTACAATGTCCAGGCTAGATGTTCATATTTTCTGCTTTGATGTAACTAGTATATTCTTGATCTTTATTCTTCTCAGTCTTTAAGTCAGTCACAGTAAAGTACTTGACAGCTGTATTTCATTCAAAGTTAGGCACACTTTTTCATATGAAGTCACTATAAAGTTAAAATTAGTTAGTAAAATTAGTAAAATTTAATAGTTAAAATTGTAACTAGGACCTTAGCTAATATTTTTGAGAATATGGATCATTAAGAGTCTAATTTTTTTATTTGAAATGTATACATGATTATTAATAGAATTATTAATATATAAAGTGAAAATGTGATGCAAAATGTTTTTTTTAGATGTTTTCATGTTTTGAAATTTATTTTTCATTCAAATTTGTTTTCATTCTAAATGATTTGAAAACATGTAACTGAATGTTTTAAGTACAGAATGGTTTCATGTTTGCATGCAATGAATGTTAAGCAGTATTCACCCTTTAAAAAAGTCCCAAAAGCAGGTTTTAGCAGCAATGCCATTTTTGGTTCCCCAAAGCACCCCTTTTCCTAGTGTTAATGCAAATATAGTAGTGCAAATTTGGCCTGTGATGACCTTTCATCTGGCCATGTTAAATAAAAAACAAATATTCCATTGAAGCATATCTTTATTTGTAATTATTTTATTTATTATTATTTTGTTTTTATTTTTTTGTTGCATCTTTGTATTTAATGATAAAATAAAAAATGCATTTAAAAAGAAATCAACTTTTAATATAATACAGTTATAGTTATAATATAGTTTATACTTTCACCTTCAGCCCCCAGAGAAAAGTTAGATTTTTGGCCATTCATAATTTGTGCATCTCTGGTCAAGAACATTTTGAGTCTTTGTCCTGCAGAGGGCAGTATGGCAATATTTTGATTTGAACAATGAACTTGTTATAGATTATGAGGTCACCACATTACAAAAACAGTCCTGAATCATGATTGCAACAGCCTTTATTTGTATTATGCAGCTGGAGGTGTGTTCTTAAAAAAAAAGAGAAAAACAACAAGATAAACCACAGTCTCGTCTCATTATTCACTCATATAGGGCCGTTTTTTTCACCATCTTATCTCTGTTGACCTGAATGGACAAGTATTGTAGACAGATCGCCTCCAGGGAGCCCTGCAGTCCTTACACATTAAAATCATTTCAGCAAACACAAGGTTTGAGTTTAAGCACATAAACACGCATAATAAGCATTTCCATTGTTAAATTCATCAGACTTCATGTAGAAACCTTTTAGTGTCTGTCACTCACCCGAATAGAAATATCTTTCACGTGAGCCCTTCATTAGTCCAATTTAACCATCATTTGCTCACAAAACATAAAAGCATCATGGAAAAGGTCACCAGTAAAAAGATTTGTGCTGAAAACTGAACGTGTTAAAGGAACCACAGTCATCTAAAAATCGCACTCCTGGCCAAGCAGAGCAGGAAAGCGGTAGAAAGAAAAGAGCGTGAGAAAGAGCACAAATTTTGTCCACAATTCACATTATCACACCGTCTGGCTCTTTCAGACAATCATGATCTTTTGAGGCAAGATTAGGGTGTCAGTCCTGGTGCAGGGTCAAAGGTCAGAGGTTGCCTTCACCGTATCTAGCCGTTTAGAGCTCTGAGCCGCAAGTCTCAGAAAAGCCATGGCAGTATCCACACCACAGTCCGAGTGAGGAGGACTTTAGGCACCAGTGGGGTTTTCATCCAGACCGAATCAGTTCATATTTTAATAGCAAATCAGCAAAGTGCATCAGTTGTGGCCCAGTCCATCAGGTTCAGCTCGGTTCAGAACAGCAGGGTGAGGGTGCAGTCACATGATGCAGCACTTGTTCTTGAAAATGTGCGGGTGTTTGTAGCGCAGTCTCTGTTTGGGCCGATATTTCTCTAGATACGTCAGCTGCTTGCTGTTTATTGCACCCCTGCGCTTCCTGCGAACACAGAAAATAAGCATTAGCGTGTTGATTTACATTCGTCATGTTCCAACCGAATGAAACCAGGCAGATAAAAATGGCTGGCAATCTCACGTTTCATTCTAGCCCACGCTGGGCTGAAAATAGCATTGAAAATAAAACTGTAACCAAAGGGATGGAGTTTAAAGGGTTAATTGTGAATCTTTTGCATGTCGAAAGCGTTCAAGCTTGGCCTTGCTATCAAAAGGCACTCGCACAAGCGACTGAGAACTAGCGTTTAAGACGCATTCCACTCGTATGAATGTAGCAGCTGACGTCAAGACTCAAGAGCTCAAGGTCTGTGGTTCTTGAAAGAAGTCAAGAGAGAGATGTACGCACTGTCTGATGAACTGGATGGCATCTTCATACTTCATCCCACTTTCAATCAGTGCCACGGCCACAAGTACTGGAGCTCTGCAGAAAAAAATAAACATTTTGAGAGAGGTGCGACATTGACCTAAACAGACTGCTGTATGTGTGTGTGTGTGTGTGAGTGAGAGATCTCTCAGAAACAATGTTAGACACGTACACTAGCAATGTCAAAATTGCTGTTTTTTGTACTTTTTGCATTCGTGCTTTATAAAACATTTCAAGGACTGAACACTTAATTTGCATCTTTGTTTTATTGTTTTTATTTGTTATTTGTCTATTACATGTAAGTTTACTAAATTAAAAAAATACTTGCCAAGCTACATGCCATTGTTTTAATACTGTTTGTTAATATTTGTGGTGTTAGATTTACAAATATTATAAATAATAAAAAAAGTCATGCAGCTTTCAAGTGTTTTTATATTAAAAGCAGGGTAGGTGATTTGGTTCAAAAACATTTTTTGTTCTGCTGGTTGAAAGTCTCTTCACATCCCGATAGCAATCACTAAGTTAAGTGCTCTAAATGTATTTATATCGTCTGTGGAAGGCATAGGACCATAAAATGTTCAACCAATCAGATTATTCAGTCCGAACATTACGATAGGCTGTCCTGCCTGCCTGTCAACGTATGTATTTGCATACCCTGTTCGCGCAGACATGATACGTCATCAGCGCGGTCCATTACGCTACTGCAGAGCGAGCGAGAATGGAAGGTGTTATTATTGTAATATTATGCGCTTTGTACTGTAATGTTTTCTCACCGGTGAATGAGACATGAGGTAATCTGACAGCATTGACGTTGTCTCTCATTGTGTCGCTGGTTAGCCTGTGCACAGTTGTGTGTTTTGGAGGAGGCGTGGCTTTGGATAGTGATTTGCAGGTAGGGTGGGATATTATGCTTTCAAAGCTAGCTTGCTATTGCTAGCCTCTCTGAAATAGCCTACCCTAGATTTAAGCAAATGCTATGCTTGAAGTTTGAATTTACTTTAAATAATAAAATATTAAATATAGTATAAATTAATAATTACATTTTTTTAATTAAATTAAAATAAATGTATTACACTTTTAATATCAATATTTTATCAATATCAATTGTAGACAATATTTAATAATAAAAAAAATGTGTTTACCAGCATATTAGCTTTCATTGTGGTATCAAACCTGGCAACTCTAACACACACATAACTTTATTGGCTCATTAGAAAAGCTCAATTGTTCCATGACCTCAGATAGATCTTAGAAACTGTACAGTTAAAAACAGATTAATGGAGCAATGCCACATTTTCGCTCTTAAATGAGTGGAAAGAGGCATTACGATGAGTTAATTCATCATACAATAATTAATGTTTCACAATACTAAAGGTCAAGATTCAGGTAAAGTGAGCCAAAACAATTTCAGAAAAGGTGAGTGGTGTAAAAAAACAATTGTTAGTGCTGTTGCTAGGCATTCTGGGTGGTTGTTATGCCCCAAGTCATATTAAGAGCTCACCTTCGAATCTCTACTTTATTCTCGTCTCTGCATGTGACTCCCCCCTTTAACGTCCACAAGATCTTTCCTTCCACTATATCGCCCGCCAAGTGGAAAATCTTAAATCTGATATCCTACAAAAGTATCAGCACCTCTCCTTAACAAGCCACAACTGAGGGATCATTCAGGTCGATTTAGACAGCAAAGCAAATTTTAATACTTAACCCTCAAAGCTTCCCTTTCAAACAAACAACGTACAGTAAAGACAATCAAATCCTACAGCAAAACTACAGCTCTAAACAGCGTTGCCATCTGAATTAGATGAGAATAAAGAGTCAGGCCAAAAAAACACTGGCACTCTTTCAAAAGTCAAGACCGATTCCCTTTGGAAGTGGATGAAGTGCGTCAGAGACGGAGTTTTACCGCCCAAAAGATGAGAGCAGCAAGGCCAGACTCCCTCCTCCTTCTTTTAACGTCACTCGCCGTTTTACAGCCGACATTTGGGGTGTTTTGTTTTGCCGTACGTGCGCCAACAGAGAGCATAAATACATCATCCATAGAAGCTCCATATGAGACATACTGTTCTGCATTTATAACTGCAATAGTACATTATGTTGTGCAATATTGCTTTTGAGAATGACTGATTTTGTCATTACCATGAAATTGTACCCACTGAATTTTGTTATGTAAAAACAGCTTCCCATTCGTGGTTCAGTCATGGGACGACCACTAGGTAACTGGGAGCATCTCGTAAAGCTGAAGAATCCCAGTCATGTGGGATAGACAGTCTGGCATAAAGGTCATGGAAAGAGCACGCGTTTGAGGAGGACAGTAATAACACATGCTCGTAAAAAGCAACTTCCTGTTTTGTCTTCGGCCCTCACCCCGATGCCTCTTAAAACAGAGTGGGACTGCAGCAGAGTGAGTACACTTTGGGGACTGTTGACTTTGGCGGAGCACTCTGGCCAGTTTAAAGCCTCTGAAGAGGAACCTCTCGCTTAGCCCATAGGGGACTATCAACTTCATCCATGGTTAATAGAGGAGACGTGTCTCCTGGGAGGCCAGAGGTGCATAATGTTCTATAGAGCACATTCTTTTCCAGATTAAGGTCTCGAACAGGGCACCAGAGGTGGGCTTACTTATGGGCCACCAGACAAGAAATTAACCCATTTACCCCCGAGTTCCCAAGGCTGAGCAAAAAACAGCTAGTTAGAGATGTGTTTACATCTTGAGGGCAATGCGATTGTGTTTCTGTAAGCTCATCTACTGACCTTCCTAAACCGGCCACGCAGTGCACAGCCACGCAGCAGCCGGGTTCTTCTACGAATCGTCTCTTCAGGAGACTCAGCCAGTCCTCCACGACCTTAGATGGAGGAGGAGCGCCGTCATCAAATGGCCAGTCCTGGGGAGAGAAGAACAAGTTACACCTTCACATCAGCACACAACGAAAAATTACTTCTGTCATCTTTTACTCACCTTTGTGTTGTTCCAAATCTGTATGACTTTCTTTTGCTGAACATTAAATGAACCAGAATGTTGCTGGTTGCCATTGACTTTCATAAAATACTATGCAAGTTAATGGCTACCGGCAATTCACTGGTTATGAGCATTCTTCAAAATATTTTATTTTGTCTGCTACAGAAGAACGAATTTTATACAGGTTTGGAACAATGTGAGGGTGAATAAATTATGACAATTTTCATTTTTGGGTGAACTATCCGTTTCCTATCCACACTGAAAGACAAGCTTTGACTTTGAAACTTTGGACTTGTTCGCACTGGCAACATAATGACATTTTGATTATGTAGTGTTATTTTAATTTCATGGTTCCATTTCAAGTGAGTGACAAAATATTGCATCATGAAGCAGATCAAGAGAGCTCTATTGTCTGCAGTCCCATTGGTAGTTGATTTGCTGCTCATCTGCATAGATAAACTGTTCAGATTTGTTGTATCCAGTGGTTGTTTTTGCTCACGTTGCCTCAGTTTGGTGACTTTGACAATATATGACCTACAGCTACTTTGTTCCTACAAATCGCCGTCAATGTGAATGTCCCTTTAACATAAACAGGCTTTAAGGTGTCAAAAGCAAAAAAAGTTAAGTCTTTTAAGTCTTGGACAAATGAAAACCACACTTAAGTCTATGAATTGTTACTTCTTGTCTACTTGTTACTAATTGTTACATTATTGTTAATGTTACTGTATTATACAACTAAATATCAAACCAGGTGGCATTTATTTGGAAGAAATATAGTACAAACACTTTTTAAGCTAAGTATTGCAACACTTTGTGGTTGTCCAACATTAGTGGATCATGTTCAGAGTTAAATGTGATGAACCACACCCATGTTTACTCTAATAGGACACCTGTGTGAATTGCAAAAAAACTGAAGTTCTGAGAAGAGCTGGTGAAGAATTTGTTTACAGATGCCACCTGGTTTGCATTTAATGCAAAAACTTCTTAAATGTGACTTAAGTGTCTAAATACTGGTTGGGGCCAATGTATCAGTCTTCACAGTCTAAGAGACATCTGCTAGCTTTTTATGTATGCTTCTATACTTGGTTCTTTGTAAAAGTGGGTTATCCAGATGGTGAAGGTGCTGAGGAAGCATAGAGCACTGGGTTAGTGAGGTCCATTCAGAAATAACCTTCCGAGGATGTTCAATCATTGGTTCCCTCTTACGTCATAAGGAACATTCGCACATGCACACTTGGTGGCTACCTGATGGACAAACTATTAGATGTAGAATGAAATTTGTATATATTAACTATGTACTTCTAACCACAGGTCAAGAGTAGTTCCAACCACACAACTTTGAGAAGCTCTTTCCAAATGTTCATTGGAAGTACGGTTTTGGAAATTACCATATTGTTATAATATGATGTAACTTGCAACAATAGTTGGTTAAGAATGCTTTTGGTTAACACATTTTCAGAACAAAGAATGGGAATCAAGACACTACAGAATCTGAGATCAATGCTAAATGGTGTATGGAAAAGAGGAGTCTCCTGTCAACTGAAATTGTTAGTTTTTTAAACTACAATATGATACTACGATACGTTTTGGGATGTTCAGATGCTGCTATAAAACCGATATTTATTGTGTGACATTTATTATCTATGATAATATCATAATTATCGTTTTATCGATATGCGAGCTGACAGAGTGTGTCACTCGCATTGCAAAAAACAAACAAAATCACGTTCAAATGCATTCACTGCGTGATGAAGCCAATCAGAAGTTACAAAGCCCCTATAATTCAAGTTATGAAAGCAAAAAATATCCCCATATGGGCTTTTGTTTTTTATATTTATAAAATGTAACATAGTTAAGTAATATCACACAAGCAAGAGTGACGTTTTCCTGAATATTTCTACATGAGTGTGGTCCCAAACATGATATTAATTTTAAACAACAGTTTAAAAAACAAGAAGTTAATATTGAATGAGTTACATTTTAGACACAATATGTCAGATTTTTTCTGTTTTGGCAATGAAATTAGTCTCAAACAAAGCTGGAGCAGAACATTTGCATGTCTCAGAGCAACACATCGGTGTTTCGTTCATGAATTAATCTGTTTTTGAATCAATTAGTCGATATTCCATTCATAAAGACAACCACTTGCTTTGTTTCTAAATAAATCAGCCGTTTTGAATGAGTGAACGATTCAATTAATCATTCTTTAAGAGACTTGCCGCCAGCTACTGACGCTTTTAGGGTCATATTTATTAATCCATGACAGACCTAAATCAGCCAAGGTACCATCATAAAAACACACTAAGCAAAATGGCATTAAATTATCATTATCGAAAAAAATCCTAAAAAGTATCGAGATATAATTTTTTGGTCAATATTGCACATCCCTAGTAGTAATGTACATCTTCTTACATCTATCAATCCCTGTCCCCTGGTGGTTGGTAAAAGCGGTACATGCTTCTGTGTCAGTGAGACAAAGCGTGAGGCCTGGGAGGCATGTGGAACACGGCATAAATTTAGCATACGTGTGTGGCTTTCCTGTGCTCCCGTGACCTCAAGGTGAGAGGTGATTCACAATCATGCTTCACAGGACTTCCGGAAAATTCCACCCGTCCTTTCCCGTTTGCCTGCCTATACCACGGCTGAGGGAATTTGATGTGGTTCAGCTGCTGAGGGACGTGGCTCGCGTTGACCAGCACGCAAACTGACATGTCTTCACAGGCACAGATGCCCACACAAACACACACGCATGTGATTCAGAGAGGCTTGGCAGGGCAGGCCTTAATTATAAAGAGCTTTCTCACAGTACAGACGCATAAGTCGCCATTTAGAGGCCTCAAAATATCGCTTATCACAAGGGACCAATGACCGATATGCAGTCACACTACAGCTCTAGGGACGGGATGTTCAACACTAGCAGGTGTGAGTCCTTTCAAGTAAACAAGCCGGATCGGCGAGGCCTCTAGGAGGCTGGCTTTAGGCAGGTTGGGTAAACAGCCGTGGCCTACATTGGGAATCCAGAATTTGGTAGCAGGGTCACTTGCTCAAACCCCCAGATCTCGGTATAGATGGTCTGAGTTGGAAGGGTGCGGAATGGCACGTGTGCCCATCCCAGAAGCACAGAGTTAACTCCCTTGTGGGATGGGCGATATCTTATTGTTTGCGATATACCGGTAAAAATTCTCCCCACAATAAGAATTAGTCTTCCCGTGATAATAACGTTTAAGCCTAGTTGTTGACATATTTCTGTGTGCAACCGTACGAAGCGACATCGCGGAAGACTGATGTGAAATTGAGGAGGAATATATCGCTAAATGAGGAGCTCCTTCTACAGTCTGGAACTGGTTTGGTCAGGGCTGTACAGTGCGACAAAAAAGTCGGTCTGAGCCTTAAATAAATGTACTACAGTAGCACAGTTTTGCATGTACTGTATATGAGCCTGTTTACAAACCTGTTGTCCAACAAAGACATCATTTATTGACATGCTTTTTTTTTTAATTAACTTCATAACATCAGTCGAGTGTTTGAAGTAACTGTGATCAGACGTGGTTTCATATCACAGAATGAGGCAGAAATCATACTATTTTATAGTATAATATACAGTGATAAAGGCTATGTCGCTTAGCATTGCATTATAAATATACTTTATCCTACTATAAAAATACCCAAGATTGCTTGAAGAACACAGATAAACCATATATTGTCGCAATCGTATGTTTATTGTCTTCAAGTTTCCTTAGTTAAAATTTATCTATCTGCGTTTTATTTAGCTACAGCGATAACTGAATACCTTTGTCCAAATTAGGGATTTCCTGGAGCGTTGTCAGTGCAATTACTTCTGCGATGCATATGTGGAGTTTCTGCGCAAGGGCGCCCTACGGCTTCCAGTATGAATTAAATAGTGATTACATTAGGTGTGTACTTAGCACCAGGGTAAAAATAGGAAAGATAGCCTAATATTTTTCTCTAAAGAAACAGGATTTTTTTCCCTCATTTTTTGTCTCTTAGTGGATGCATAAGATTCCCTGAATTATCGTCATTGATATCATTATCGCAATAAATACCAGAAATTATCGTGATATATTTTTAAGCCCATATTGCCCATCCCTACTCCCTTGTTGCAGGTGCTCGCACAAATACACAAGGCAAACAACACTGCTGATTGTTCCCACTGGGGTTTTTTGCTTCAACAAAGTTTCTCAGCAACTCGTGCGCCACATGACTGACATTGCATGAGCTCACCATGAAGCTGCAGATGATTTAGATGGCCAAAGCAAGCAACTGACATCCAATGCGTCATACATGTAGCAGTCTTTTGCAAGTGTTTTCTAACAGATTTAGTGAATTATCGGGTTTGGCAAATAGCTGCGGGATTGCAGAGGTGCATCTAACAGCCAGCGTGTCCTTCATATCCACACAAGGCTGTGAAGATGGGACTTATGCAACAGTTCGCCTTGGGTTTCTCTTTACTTTTCAGGCTTGCTTTGAGAAAGTCAAGAGGAAAAGTATAAAAAAAAAGGTTGGGTGGTGGGGGAAGGTGGGCGGGGACCGATTGGAGGCCACACGGAGAGACCAGTCTCTGCAGCTACCATAGCAACAGTAAAATGTTGACATTGGTAATAAGAAACATGTGTGGCTGCTTGGAAGAGAACGTTCTCTATAATGACTATAGTGTGTGTGTGTGTGTGTGTGTGTGTGTGTGTGTGTGTGTGTGTGTGACAGAGAGAGTGTATACGGGGGTCAAGGAGGTCTGCCGGGAGCGGTTTCACTTTTCACTTCTAACGCAGAACACTTTCAATAACTGCCGAAGTGCACCAGAAGCTCTTACCTCGCCATCGGTTTCACCATTTGGCCCTTGAATTTTAGATTAACATGATTTATTTATACAGCTTGTTGAAATAGTTGATTCTGATTGGGTGATGGTGGCATTCTGGGGTCAAATATTTTTGTATAATGACCACTAAAATTAGTTTTCTCAGGTAATTTAGCGCTGTGTTCTTTTCTCAGCTTCAATGATATGTAACACTGCATGTCGTCATAGGAGATTTTGTCATATGTTCGTGCTCTTTTAATCATGTAAATTGTGCGTTTATATTCCATCTCCATTATCACGAAACAGCTCTGATCACTGCGTTCACCAGTTGTTGACGTTTGTAAATGCCGCAGATAAAGATGTCGCTGTCGGCCGCTTCAGAGCTCATGCTGCCGGTGCAAATGCAACCAGAAAATGGCCTGAGGGGGAAATTGGTACTCGAGGAAGGACCATGCTGGCTAGTTCCTAGAACTGAGTTCTTAGAACTACGTGATACGAAAGTGACTTCCATAGTATGGAAAAAATACTATGTAAGTCAATGGCTACCATCAACTATTTGGTTACCAACATTCTTCAAAATAATTTGTGTTCAACAGAAGAAATAAACTCGTACGGGTTTGGAATGGCTTGAGGGTGAGTAAATGATGACCAAATTTAAATTTTTGGGTGAACTATACCTTTAATTTCTTATGCAGTGTTTTTTCTCAAGTAAATGTATCTTGTTTTAAGGACTTTTAGATATTATAACTGGACAATTAAACAAAAATACTTGTTAGGAATACTTTTGTAGTGAGATGATGTTACAGTTAGATGGCCAAAATTTTAAAATAAACCCGTTCAGGGTGACATAAGATCCCTCCACTTCATGTCAGGGTCCTGATCACCCTCTGTTGTAGTTTTTTTTCTGACAATTCATCAAGAAGATGTGCACTCACTCACCACGACTGTGATCCCATCCTTCTCCAGTGGAGTTTTGTCGTAGGTTATTTCACAAACTCTGACCACCGTCGTGGCACCATACTTCTTAAGATCCTAAAGCATGATGAGAACAGAAAGAAAGAAAAAAATCAATTCAGGAAAGAAAAACAAGACAGACAATCACCATTTGTTCTGACATAATTTTTCCACACTAAAATACAAACACAATTATTTTAATGGGGGGAGAAGTAAGGTAAGCTGCCCATGAACACACACTCCGTCCCTCATCCCTGCCATGTGACAGAGCACTGGGATGGGTTTCCATGGATACGGAGGCTTTGTGGATGTGCCGTTATCATTAGAGCCTCTATGGTTCACGCACACTTTCCCAGCAAGATAAGAATGAGTAGGCCATGTGACGGCACAGTTGTCTTATGGACCATGTGAGCCGTGCTGCAAAAAGAGTGTGTGTTCAAGTGAGAAGGTGGGAGAAAACAGATGGTGTAAAGCAGGGGTGCCCAATAGGTCGATCGCAATCTACCAGTCGATCGCAAAGGCAATGCTGGTAGATCGCGCTTTTAGGTAAGTGGTTCTCAACCGGGGGGCGCGAGATAACTTAAAACTATAATATATAATATTCACTAATGTTATGACTAATATGTTAAATAATGTAAAAATATATTAATAAATAACAGCACCACCTCTCTACGTATTCTGTGATATTCTGTGTTTCCTAGCAGCAAACCGTTTCTCATCGCGCTGTGTGAAATACAGACTGAACGGCGGCTCAAAACACTGTATGAGCATATGATACGCAAACTACAGCTCTCGGCTGGATAAAAGAAGCCAGTGTCACACTAGTCGCCTAAAGTTTTGATGGACGACGATTGTAATCAAGGTAAAGATGATTACAGTGACATACAGGATCGTGCATTAGGCGCGCGTCGTGTCTGTTATTTGATGCGCAAACGAACCGTGTGTATGTGCGCTCTCGGCGCACTGATCACTATAACATCATATTTCTGCTTGAACACAGCTCAGTATATTCACGTAGTTGAATACAGCGAGTGTTTTGTAACGGATGCTCCCGTGTTTTGGAGAAGTTTGTGAGGATCAGTGGTGTTCATGTACATACGGCATCAGACGCTCCAAACAGCTTGTTCTGACAGAGGAACTATTCACTGATGGCATCGAGCTGCCTTTAGATCGCCGAGTTCAGAATATACATACTTTTACATACTTTTAAGTTGTACAGAATATCTGCAGTAACATTTTTGCGAAGTATGTTTGCAAAAAAAAAAATCTTGAATTTGCTTTGTTTAAAAAGATTACATGAAAATACAAAGGTTTTAGTGAATAGAAAAGTTTGGGCTTGCAGTATTGATTTGGAGAGGAGGGGGTCTTTGAGTAAAAAAAGGTTGAGAACCACTGCTGTAGGTAAATGCAGGCACGGTTCTAGGGGGGTACTAAGAATTGAACATTTTATTATTAAAAATTAAATTAATACAATATAAAGATACATCCCAACAAGCTTTTTTATTTAGGCCTATTTATTTTATATGCATTTTATTATTTATTTATTTTTTCACTTGGTACAGTAGATCTCAGTGAGTTTCTCATTTGAAAAGTAGATCCCCACACAAAAAAGTGTGGGCACCCCTGGTGTAAAGTGTTGGGGTAGACAGTATACAAACTCTCACCTCTATGAAGCTGCTCAGAGTGGAGTTTGTTGGGTTGTGTGTGATTAAGAACCTCATGTTCTTGTAGCACACCTCCACGGGAGCCGGCCGGTTCATCCGCGCCATTGTGCTTCCTCCAAACTGTTAACAAGCAAATTCACTTTGCAGTTTTGTTCAGTCTCTAATCTTTCTTCGTGAATAAGACTCCTCGATGTTCAATTTCCCTAATATCTTGTATCCTCTCTCTAATGGCTTACTGTAGCCAGAGAGGTAAGTTCACCCCATTAGATTTGTGAGGAATTTCGGGTGGCAGGACCACAGGTGGCAGAAGAAAGAGTGTCTCTGTGCATCCAGAGGATACAGAAGTCGTTTTTTTAAACCCCCCCGAGTTTAGACGCGTAGATGTTGAGCGTGGCAGTAGTCTCCAGTCCTCTGCAAGAACGCCATGGACAAAGCCACTACCGAAGGACAGAGCTGTTGGAAAGAGAATCGGAAAAAAGAGATAAATGATTTTTCTTCCCTAAAATTAACTGACATGCAGAAGCAGGGCAGTCCGCTGAAGACAAACATGACGCATACATGACAGCGCAGCTCACGTTAACTGTGAGTGTGTGACCGCAGATTACATACAGTGTCCCCGAACCCACCCACACAATCCCACTCACACACACGCACTCAAAACATTGCGCAACAAGAGGCTGATAGGGACATGAGGCTTCACAGAGGGCAGAAAATTTGAGTATGTTTCCCTGACTTTTTTTTGGCATTTTTTTATGCATTTCATTTTTATGGCGCTTTTACAAACTTCATAAAGCCTTTTAATTTAGTTTTACAAGTTTAAACATGTATTTTTTGATATTTAAAAGTTAGCAAAATTTTGTTACAAGGAATCTTTCAAATATCTTTAAGCAGTAAACGTTCAACAAACGACAATTGCAAAAATCACACGTGATTCCAGCATTTCTGATCAAAAAGTCTATGTCGCTAACTTAATATTTTTAGCGTTATGGATTACAATCCATTCTGGCTCTGGCACAGGTGAACGCTGAGAGATTCAGATGTATGAATGCTGCTCTCATGTGCTCTAGAGTTTTACGGAGCGCTCCCCGCTCATCTGCGACTGTGGGGACCTACACGAGTGTCTTCAGCAGTGGCGTCTGCAGCAGTTAAAGGTGCAGAGACTCACTGAGTGTTGACAGAAGGTGAGTCTCTCATCCATACTGCTAGCGTCACGATGCCACTAACTGTAAACAATGCTTCTATAAAAGCACTGTAAGAGCCGTTAAGTGGCTTACTGATTATAGTTTGGAATAAAATATAAACTGCATAATACTCAGTGTATAATTTATACCACACACTACTTTAAAGTAAAATTACAGTATGTGACACTTGTCACTAGACATGCGTCGGCTTGGTGTAATGGTATGTTGAGGTAATGAATATGCGTGGTATTGTTAACGCACATTAGGGTTGTGACGGTGAGGAAATTTTCCCACCGGTTAATCGACGCGTGACAACACCGGTAATACCGGCATCACCGTGGTGGGGGGTCGTTTGAGTTTTCCCTCTTTTCCTAGCTTTCCTTCGGTTTTAAATAGCCTGTAAGCGCCATGCGTGTGTTACTTTTACTTTTAAATTTGCAGCAATTCGGCATCAATTGAATTCAATTCAAGCAACAACAAAATACAACGTAGAACATATAACTTTTATTAACAAAACAAATAAAAATACACCATGCTATATGCCTAATATAAAATAACAAATACAGTGCCCTCCACTAAAATTGGCACCCTTGATAAATATGAGCGAAGGCAGCTGTGAAAATAAATCTGCATTGTTTATCCTTTTGATCTTTCACTCAAAAATTCACAAAATTCTAACCTATCATTGAAGTAAAACAATTGAAAGTGGGGAGAAAATCTCATGATGAAATAAATGTTTTTCTCCAATGAATGTTGGCCACAATTATTGGAACCCCTAGAAACTCTTATGAGTAAAATATCTCTGAAGTATGTTCCCATTCATATTTAATTTTTTTAGCACACCAGGGTGACTAGGAGCATGAAATTGTCCAGCCAGGACTTCCTGTTCCACAGGATTATAAATATGAGGAACACAAAGGCCAAATTTCCTTAATCATCCATCACAATGAGAAAAACCAAAAACTATATTTCTGATGTACACAACAAGATTGTTGAGCTTCACAAAATAGAAAGTGGCTGTAAGAAAAGAGTTAAAGCATTGAAAATCCCCATTTCCACAATCAGGGTAATAATTAAGAGGTTCCAATCAACTAAAGATGTTAAAAATCTGCCTGAAAGAGGACGTGTGTCTATATCGTCCTAATGCACGGTGAGGAGGAGAGTTTGAGTGGCCAAAGACTCTCCAAGGATCACAGCTAGAGAATTGCAGAAAATAGTTGAGTCTTGGGGTCAGAAACCTAAAAAATATATATCAAATATCCCCTTAATCACCACATGTTGTTCGGGAGGGTTTCAAGAAAAATTCTCCTCACTCATCCAAAAACAAACTCCAGCAAATTCAGTTGTCAGACACGACTGGAACTTCAAATGGCACTGGCTTCTATGCTCAGATGAAACTGAAAAAAGAGCTTTTTGGCAGCAAACCCACCAGATGAGTTTAGTACAAACAGGGATAAAAAAGTACCCCATGTCCACGGTTAAATATACTGCTGGATCTTTAATGTTATGGGCCTGTTTTTCTGCCAGAAGTCCTGAACATCTTGTTCAGATGCATGGCATCATGGATTCTATCAAATACCAACAGATAAAAAAAATCAAAACCTAACTGCCTCTGTTAGAAATCTTATAATGGGCCGTGTTTGGATCTTCCACCAGGACAACAATCCAAAACAAACATCAAAATAAACACAAAAATGGGTCACTGAGCACAAAATGAATCTTTTACCATGGCTGTCCCTGTCCTCTGACCTGAACCCTACAGAAAATGAGTGGGGTGAACTGAAGAGAAGAAGTACTAACATGGAGCTGTGAATCTGAAGGATCTGGAGAGATTCTGGATGAAGGAATGGTCTCTGATCTCTTATCAGGTGTTCTCCAAACTCTGGCATTATTTCTCCTATAATCAGGCATTATAGGAGAAAACTCCGAGCTGTTACCCTGGGAAAAGGATGTTGCAATAATTGGGTGCCAATAATTGTGGCCAACATGAACTAGAGAAAGCATTTATTTCACAATGAGATTTTCCCCCCACTTTCAATTGTTTTACTTCAATGATAGGTTGGAATTTAGTGAATTTTTTGAATGAAAGATTAAAAGGATAAACAATGTAGATTTATTTTCACAGCTGCCTTTGCTCATATTTACCAAGGGTGCCAATATTAGTGGAGGGCACTGTAACTTACAAAGTTTAAATAGGTATACAAAACTAAAAATCAGTAAAGAATGAGGAACAAATAATTATGAAACGTAGAACGTTTATTAGCAAAACTAATAAGAAAGTTTGGAGGCACGGACGGCATAAACCTTGATGTAAAATAATGGGGGGAAAAATACACAGTTTAAATAAAATAAAAATCAGCTAATACTGTGGAACCAAATAAATGAGAAATGAATGTTAAAAAAAACTTCCATTATCACTTAGATAAATGGCAGAAGTCAACAGGCTTTTCAAAATCCAGAATATTTTTAAAACAGGCACTTTTACATTTTGTTTTGAAACTCTTCTGCCATCGTCTTGTCTGTCTCACCTCACTCTTCTCGTCAGTCAGCTCGACTCACTCTCCTCACGTGTGATAAAATAAATCTGATCTGTGATGCGACTGTCGTTCATTCAATTTGCTGCATTGAGCAGCCGCGTTCAGTTTTAATTGTAGTGTCCTCTAACTGAACTAAATTATTTTTATTACTATAAAAAAAAACTAAAATGACGGTGAGGGACAGTGCCGCGGTGGGCAAGTGACGTAACTGGTGTTGCGGCTTAACACCGGTATCACTGCCAACACAGTCTATCGCAACAAGCCTAACGCACATTTGTTTCTTTTCTATCAACCGGTTAACATTTATAACACTGCGTGTATGCTTCATAAAAGACTTTGATGTAAACAACCCCAATAAGGACGAGAAGTATGGTGGAAGGAGGAATGCTGCTAATGCTTTATCCTCCTTTAAGAGCATAAAGTTGTATGTCCTGAAGTAAAATATATTGGGCTCCAAAAAACTTTAGCGGGGCTGTTAGTCGAAGACAGTTTTGATCTGTTCACATTAGGGATGTCAACGATTAATCGACGATCGATTAATTGTCGATAAGAGATATAATCGATAAAAGCTATCGATGGTCGATTAAGCAGTTTCATTTTGGGGTGCGTGCGGCTCATGCGCAAAACACGTGCAAACGGCTGTGAGTGACGGTGAAGGGGCTGGATCTTACAAGAAAATAATTTACTAATGTACAAACTACGCTTTTAATATGATCCGAACTTTAAAAGTACATTAAAACAGATACAGTACAAAGTTCTTTTGTATTGAAATGTAGTCATGTTCAATTATAATTTCCCTAGATAATAGGGCTGTGTATTGGCAAGAATCTGGCGATACGATACGTATCACGATACAGGGGTTGCGATACGATATATTGCGATACATTGTGATACTGTAAGCAAGGCGATATATTGGGATATTTGTTATTTTAGGAATAGGATATATTTTTAGGAAAGCTGTCATTAAGAGCACACCACCATATGCAAACCTTAGAAATAAATAAATAAATAAAAATTGTTTAACCAGAATACACTGGGATCTGCATTTGCAATAATCAGTCCCTGTAATATTCAACATTATTGAACCACTTTTTGTGCAGTATGAGTCTAGGGGGAAAATTTTAAGTGCTTGCAGGATTCTTTACTTAAATGCATGTATAAAATGTATGTATAAAATGTATTTTATAAGAAAGACCATATGTATTTTTAGACCCTGCTTTAAAGGTTCACAGTTTAGGTTTACAATTGTAATATACAAAGTCATAACATTTTGATCTGAGCAAAAAATTACATCTGCTTAGTATTAATGAAAAATAAAGTGCTTGCTGGATTCCTAATGAAAACAAAATGTAAACAATAAAATAAATACAGATGTTGAACATTCTCAGAACATTTCAACTTGGATTTCACAGGTTTTTCAGTTTATATTTATGTTCTGCGTGGAATCGCAGAGACCGTGACACGAGCACCGCCCTATCTACACAAAACGTCCCCAACAAAAAAAAAACTGCAGCCGCACCGCACAGCGACCCCGCCGCACCCCGAGCAAAGGCTTTTCACAAGGGGCACGGCAAGTGGCGGGACCGAGAGATCGCGACGCGAGCACCGCCCCAACTGCACAAAACGCCTCCAACACGAGAGAAAGCTGCAGCCGCGCGCACCCCACGCGAAGGCTTTTCACACGGGGCACGGCAAGCGCCGGGGCGGACATTACCACAAAAGCCCAAATGACGCCACACTTCAGCTTTGTACACCGAAACGAGAACTAGAACAGTTCTTTCATCCTCCATTACTGGCAGTGAACTAGATTAACGCGAACATTAGTGGTGTGCTCTAATGCTAGTATTTCCTGTCACTGTTTTAAGTTCAGAGATGAAGACTGCCATCTAGCGGTCGGGATATGAACTCAAAATGAAACAACTGCCATGAATCCTGTATGATTTTTTTTTTTTAAATATCGATATTCCGTTTTTGAGAATCGATACAGTATCGCCAAACAAAATATCGCGATACTCACGTGTATCGATATTTTCTTACACCCCTACTAGATAATTGTTGCATATCGGGCACTTCGCTTTGACAGGGCTGCGCACACGAGCAGGACAGTCTATTCATTCATACAACTTGTTAATTCGTTCCTACGACATATTAATTTGTGGCAGCTGTCCGTGTTTCATTAATTTGTTCCCTGGAAAACCCATGATTTAACTTAAATGCGGGAACAATTTAAGTCATAGTAACAAATTCTTAATTCATGGCCACGAAATCTTTCATTTCCCCCCACACGTTTACCACAGTAAGAGATGCGATTAAAAGTGAACAACAATAAAATAAACCTGCGAATATAGAGGGTGAGATTTGGGAAAAGAAACAATAAATAATACTAAATTCGTGACATCTGGAAAAACAGAACACAAAGCCGCATATGACTTGATTTAAATGTATGCACTCGGCATGAATCAAAAAACATGGTCGCGTCGTCGCAATGTAACATTTGCCAGCTAACCAATTATTTATCGTATTAACAAAGCTTTATACCTCACTTGTGTCATAATACTCACATTAAAATGTTTCAAATGGGTAACAGTGTGTTTTGCCGTAGCAACACCAGTAGTTTTGGAAGCGGATCACTGACCACGCGTCACAGCCCCACGTACTTGCGTTTGGGATAATTTTATTTTAAATCCCGATAATGTATATTTTGTAATGTATATATAAAATAAAACAACGAGCACCATGAAACCATTTAAAAAGGCGCATTCAGCGGTCTCTGTGACAGGATATGAAACAGCACACAATAATGATCCCGTGCGTAACTACGGCGCACTCTCTTCATTTATCAAATGATCGTAATCACATCCATTCATTTTACCATCCTGCCACTAGCCTTTTATTTAGACTAAAAACCCTTTTTATTCGGGTGAGGAAGCTGGCGTTTTGAGTGGCATTTGCACATCCTGTCATGCCGGTGACTATATGCCACTGCAATAGACGCATTTTGCAGTAGTCAAGGTTAACGATTAATCAATTAATTGATCGTTAATTTAAACGACGATCGATTATGAAAATGCTCGAAAATTGACATCCCTAGTTCACATAGGGCTGGGCGACAAAAAATAAATAAATCTCCTATTTTTAGGCTAAATGGCAATATATGGTACATTTCTCAATATTTTCTGTGATTTTTCTATTTGGTTAAAAAGCCAAATTTTATCAAAAAAAAAAGTTTTTCATATTCTGCCCAATGTTGTCCTAAAAACGTGTATATTGGAGGCTAGGAAAATAAATATAGTGACTGTAACCACATGGGCTATATACAGTGGCATGCGAAAGTTTGGGAACCCCTTGTAGAATCTGTGAAAATGTGAATAATTTTAACAAAATAAGAGAGATCATACAAAATGCATGTTATTTTTTATTTAGTACTGTCCTGAGTAAGATATTTTACATAAAATATGTTTACATATAGTCCACAAGACAAAAAAATAGCTGAAATTATTCAAATAACCCCCTTCAAAAGTTTGGGAACACTTGGCATACTGTGTGTGGTTACCTGGATGATCCACGACTGTTCTTTTGTTTTGTGATGGTTGTTCATGAGTCCCTTGTTTGTTCTGAACAGTTGAACTGAGCTCTGTTCTTCAGACAAATCCTCCACGTTCTGTAGATTCTGCAGTTTTCCAGCATTTTTGCATATTTGAACCCTTTCTCCAGCAGTGACTGTATGATTTTGAGATCCATCTTTTCACACTGAGGACAATTGATGGACTCAAACACAACTATTAAAAAAGGTTCAAACATTCACTGATGCTCCAGAAGGAAACACGATGCATTAAGAGCCAGGGGGTGAAAACTTTTGAACAGGATGAAGATTTCCAACTTTTTTCTTTTGTTGAAATATATATTTTTTTCCATTTATTACTGCCCTTCGGAAGCAACAGAAGATACTTGCATGTTTCCCGGAAGACAAATTAAGTACAATTTACCTTGATCTTCAAATTCAAAAAGTTTTCACCCCCCGGCTCTTAATGCATCGTGTTTCCTTCTGGAGCATCAGTGAATGTTTGAACCTTTTTTAATAGTTGTGTTTGAGTTCATCAATTGTCCTCAGTGTGAAAAGATGGATCTCAAAATCATACAGTCACTGCTGGAAAGGGTTCAAATATGCAAAAATGCTGGAAAACTGCAGAATCTACAGAACGTGGAGGATTTGTCTGAAGAACAGTGCTCAGTTCAACTGTTCAGAACAAACAAGGGACTCATGAACAACCAACACAAAACAAAAGAACAGTCGTGGATCATCCAGGTAACCTCACACAGTATTAAGAACCAAGGGTTCCCAAACTTTTGAAGGGGGTTATTTGAATAATTTCAGCTATTTTTTTGTCTTGTGGACTATATGTAAACATTTTATGTAAAATATCTTACTCAGGACAGTACTAAATAAAAAATAACATGCATTTTGTATGATCTCTCTTATTTTGTTAAAACTATTCACATTTTCACAGATTCTGCAAGGGGTTCCCAAACTTTTGCATGCCACTGTAATATTGTGGCAAAAAATAATAAAAATCATGTTCCAACATAACATTATAATCTAAAACAAAACAACTTGCTTTTTAAAGCATACGTTACAATCACTACATTAAAAATGGAAATTAGTAATAACAAAAGCACAGGCCAAATGTTAACTGGTAAGAACACACATTCACTCACCTGAGGTATAGTAATAATTATATTAGCCTATATTTGATTTACCCCATTTCAAATGGTCCCTTTACAGTTACAGTTAGCAAAATGTATATTTTAATTGCGTTATGTTGGTTTGTTGAGCATGTGTACAGTGACGCTCATTCACTAAAATCTGTGAAGATAAGTGGAGATTTGCTTGACAGGAAAATGGAAACATTTGCATGACTTTCTAACATTTACAGATGGAGAATATACCTGTGAAATTGAAGTTTTATGCACGGAGGAAAACAATGCTCAAACGCATTAAACATCACAAGTATCTGTCAGAGCACCTGACACAGCAAGCCACATTAAACTATATGCATTAACTATATCTTATGAGCTATTTTGAAGCCCTTAATATAAGCATGTCTCTTATTTAGGACAATTTGGATTATGCACACGCACTCGCCACATCACACTACTGTATATCGATACATCGTTATTGCCTGCTTATATATACTCTATAAAAATATATGCATATATTGTAAAAACTCAATATACCAACCAGTCCGATGTTCACAATAGCATGAAAACTTGGTGGAAAAACAGCACTGCACAACTTTGTTTCTGACACCCGCTTGTCATGGAGGAAAAAAAGAAGTCAAACAGTATTTACATGTTTCCAAACAGCCATTCAACACCAAATACCTAAATACATAATGTTTATTTTCAAATATTTGTTTACAGTTCTACATTTTAATCTGGACTAACGCATGCTAGTCTAGAAAAGGATATCTAGATAATGGTTGAAGATGTTCTGATTATTTATATTGTTCTTTATAGTTGTGTTGTTTTGCATATCTGAAACATTTGTTAAAATTTTTAGTGTATTTTTTAATATAAATGTTCAAAACTTTTTTTTTTTAAAGTCATAGGAGGAAAATACTTAGGTTTATCTTTTCAACCTTTTTCTGTGGTATAATTCAATATTGTGATAAAACATCATAATATGAAAATTTTACTGTCACATGCCTACCTCGTCACTTAAGATGACACACTGAGTCCGCACACTTTCCTCCAGTGTTTTTGTGTTGATTTTGGCAGTGTTAAGCTTTTTTTTTTTTTTAACAAGTACTTACTATTTATTCAAATCTATAATGTCAAAATCTTATTATTAAAAAGTACTGTACGTGTAATGTAAATAATGAATTATTGTAAAAGATGGTCATCTGAGTTCTGTGCTCCTGCAGCACTGAGTAAATGCTTCAAAATCAGGTACATAAAGACTTTGTTTTGGAAGTTATATTAGGCCTTTAACTGCAATCCTAATCCACCATTTATGGCTGGTAATTAATTAAAACTTCAATACTGAAGCTTAACCTAATTTCCGTTTCTTCTCTTCAAAATAAACAAACTTTTCCTAACTAATCCATGCTTCCAAAATTCCTCATTGCTCATACACAAACAATTTCATTCACTTTGTGGAGCAATAGAAAGAATAAAACAATAACAACCAAACAACAATGACCTATTTAAACTAGTTAATATAAGCCTACTTTGAACAACTTCACTGAGGAACAAAATCAAGGCTGTGAGGGTCGATATACATTGGATTTTTCACTATATGTTTTCTGCAATGTCAGAAAAAAGTGCAAAAGTTGTACCTTTAGGGGCACAACAGCTTGTCACTGGGACAGTACCATCAATGAGACACCGATGTACCTTCTTTACCCCTAAAGTGTGCATATTAGTCCCTCAGAGTAGTAATACGTACCCTTGAGGTACATCAGTGTAGAGCAATGAGCTGTTGAACAAACAGCAGCAAGTAAAACAAAACAGAAAGAAAACTTCTGACAGGTCCACCGGGCGTCAGGCCCTGAGGTGCTGTACTCGTTTACTTCATGCCGAGTAAGGTTAATCGGGTGATTCTATGTCAACAGCACACAAGGGTCTCACACATTCAGCGATACACATGGAGAGACTCGTGAAGTTCTGTAAACAATTGCTGTTGATGTAACAACACCACCAGCATGAGATTCACTGCTAAACCCACAGCATTAGCCTGAACTTCAGCGCTGAGGGTAACCATGACAGTGTTGAGCTTGTCTTCAAAGGCCAATTACCAGCTCTTGTCCCATAAGACTGCAAATCCTGGTTAAATATTTGTGCTGACAATTGTAAGTGATGCTGTGGGTATCTGGGACTTTCGTGTGGCGGCACTAACAAATAATCCACAGCAAAACAGGGACGGGAAAGTAAGGGGAAATAAATTACACTTATGTTTGAAAGCAAAAGAGGAATTTGTCAAAGATGAAGAGGTGATATGGGTTTAAAATAGATCAGAGACACGCTAGGGCACTTTACACATGGTCCTCACTCACGTTGGCCCCCCAAAATAACTAAAAACACAACAACTAGATATTCATTTCTACACATAAACAGGCGCCGTGATTATCCAGGTCACACAAACTGGCCCCTCAGAAGCATCTTGGAGCAGGTCGAGTTGCTATATTCAGTCACCAAGTGTCTGGACTGTGCCAAAATATGGCCTCTTCTGAATGTCAGGTTGTTGACATGTGAACTTCCTGAAGGATATATGTGTACTTGACAACTTGAGAAACATGAGTCTACTTGAGTGAGCACGAAAATAATTCATATTTTAAAAATCAACCAGTTGGTCTTACACAAGTCCTGCTTAATTAGGCTGGGTCACGTCCTCCAGACAAGATCCAATGTGTTTTTAGCAATATAAGGACACTAAGCAACTATATTCAATAGCATAACTGAGAAATATTCAACTTCAACTTCATAACTAAATAATAGTAATGCACCGAAAGTTTGACAGCCAAAAATATTAGATCGAAGCAGCAGCAGCAACGACAACAAAGATTTCGGAAGAAATAATTTTGAAGTGGCCTAAACCACTGATCGAACCAGTAACTTTTAATGAAATGTTTGAATTAAGAGTTTCTACTGCGTCTACATTTATTTTGTGCTTAAAAATTGGACAAGCTATAACAAGTAAACATCAGGTCACCAGTGCCAATGCACATCGCAAAAAAAGTAGCGATATGTAAAATTTGGCTAAAACATCGAGAGGTGGCTTTGAGAACTTTACTATGATGGGTTTAATTTACCCGGAGAAAATGACACCCTGAACAGTATAACGAGATCAACTGACAAATTTATTTTCCATTTTCTACTAAATTATTTTTTTTCCCTGTTTCAGGGGGAAAAAAATCATACTAAAAAAGTAGAGTTGTTTTTTTCCTATGGTGGGAAGTTCCTGAGAAAGTTTGTATTTACGACTTTTGAAATTGTAATTACAATGTTGGGTATGTCCGATTTGTTTAGAGGAAGATGGCGATGCAGCCTATCTTTTCTTCAAAAAGAATTAAACCATTTTTAAACTCTACATTTACAAGATAAATAATGTGCAGTGTGTTTTTTTACATTTAAGTTTTTATTCAATTTATGAAGGTACTGTAAACTAGGGCTGCAACAAACGATTATTTTGATAATCGATTAATTAACGATTATTAGAACGATTAATCGACTAATCGTCGATTATTTCACTGGTTAATCAGTAGACTTTGATTGATTATTCAGTTTTTGCAATTAGTTAGAATATTAAGTTATACATATTCTAACATAAATAAAGGTCACTTCAGCTTTAGAAAAGCATATTATGTAATTACAATTATTACACAATTAATTGGTAACACTTTACATTAAGGTTCATTAGTTAACATTAGTTAACATGACTGCACTGTATTTTATGTATAATCATTTTCTATTCGTAACGGTTTTAAATTCATTTTAAATAAAGTTTTATATAATTTCCTTGTTTTTATTGTTGTGATTATTATTTTTTTTAATTCCTTGTTTTTATTGTTGTGGTTATTATTTTTAATGTCTATTTCACTTCCTTTTATGTAAAGCACTTTTGTGTTTTTGTATTTTTTTTGTGTATGAAATGTGCTATATAAATAAACTTGCCTTGCCTAACATGAATTAAAAATTAACAATACTTCTATAGCATTTGTTAATCTTAATGTTAATTTCAGCATTTACTAATGCATTATTAAAATCACAAGTTGTTTTTTTTACATTGATAAATGCATTGTGAACTAACATGAACAACTGTATTTTTATTAACCAACATTAACAAAGATTAATACTTAAATGCAATAAATGTATAGTTCATTCATGTTAATTAATACATTAACTAATGTTAACAAATGATACCTTATTGTAATGTTACCAATTCATTATAAAAATAGATGTATTTGGCACGCAAAATGAGATGACAGACAGAGACACTCTCTCACCATTTAATTAGCTACATGAAGAAGTAACTGAATGACACATTTTGCACATTCTGCCTAACATCTCCTTTTGTAAGTCATATGGATTAGAAACAAAATAAAGGTAAGTGATAAGATGCTTTGGATAAACTATTTTATTCACAACATAATGTCTTAAAATACCTTATAGGGTTATGATAATCAAAACAGCCCTGAGCTAGATCAAACTTTGATCTCTGTAAACCAAACTGTCACTTTAATGAAATTTTTTTTTTCCCACTAATAAAAGTATTTTATCATTAGCTAGCTCACACTGGAGAGCTGCTTTATAACAGAAAATCAAGTTGTAATTCTAACTGAAAGCGACACTGACTTTCATGTTTTTCATGGTTAATACCGTAAAGCTGCTTCAATTAAGGTTATCTATTGCATAAAGTACTATATAAATAAACATAATGTGACCGAACTCTACTGGAGTAATGTTACGTTACTGAACTGCAGAGCTCGTGCAAACATCCACATCGTTGTAATCAGATGCATTTTTAACTGTTGCTTTCACACTGCTGTCAGTTTTTGTTGTTTATTTCGTTACTGAGAGGAAAGCGCGCAATATATATTTACATATTCATCCAAACGCCGCTCAAGTTTGGATGCATTTGCTCTGAAGTGCTGTGTGTGTTCTTCTCTTGATCTGCATCCAGGAGGGCTGAACTAGAGTCTTGCGCTACAACGCCACACTGGTCAAACCACAGTATTGCAGGCTCTTACATTAGGTCATAGGAGATCAAACGACTACTCGACAACAAAAATATTTGTCGACAATTTTTTATTGTCGACGTTGTCGATAATGTCGACTAATCGTTGCAGCCCTACTGTAAACTAAATTGTTATATATTCTATCGTAATTGCAAAATTTCTTCATTGTAGAATACATTGTATTCTGTACATGCAAATTAGTTTTACTTTAGAGGAAAAAATAACAATCATTTCATTAATTTTAATAAATTTACTGTTAACACAGATGCTGCAACTATTGCATCACCCATATTTTCTCAGTGGCACACCACTAACTCTAAAACTATGGGCTTAAAGAAAGTTCAGATATTCCCACTCATAATTATGACTTTGAGATAGTGTTCATGTGTATTCAACTCATAAATACAATCTTTCCGACATGACATGAATGCAATTTAGAGAGCACATTAGTGAGACATTAACAACAAGAACAATCTACTTTAAAAATTAGGTTTTTAGCCAACAATTTCTTTCTCCAAATTGGACGAAACATGGATAGTTCACCTAAAAATTAAAATAATGTTATTACAAACATTCATCCTCCAGTCATAATTTGTTCTTGAGCATTTCGTAACCGATCAAGATGTTTAAAGATATGAAAGTGAGAATGAGAGCTGTAGCGGGGTGGAAGACTTTATAACAACTTAAATTCCAGTTCCTCACGCAAGGCTTCATATGGTTTTCCTGGAAGACTTGGGAAATAACATGCAAGCCATAAAAACCACTTCCATGGTGCCTTTCTGGAACAACAGAAGAACAGTGTCCCTGTAAAAGCACCACTTAAGTGACACTAGAAATGTGTCAAAGAGACAAGCCTGAGGTCTGATTCTGTAGACATGCAATCTAGGCTAATAATATCTCACAAACAGCTCCGAGTGAAGATGTGACTGGCCCATGTGCTGCGTGTCACCTGCATGTTATAAATAGTTCCGGCAGCTGTTTTCTGATACATTTAGCCCTGACCGGTCTGGGCCACTGGATATGAGATAACTGCGGGTGGGGGTTTGTTTCCAACTCAGTTTAGCTTCGTGAACTTTGAGAGACCAACCACTATCCTGAGCGATGGAAAATCTGTAATTAATTATGGATTCATTGGGCTGTTGATCTGGAAAAAACGGCATCATAAAGTTGTTGAAAGAAGATGAAGTTAACCAAGAAACATGAGATCAGAACAGAAACGCACAAGCTAACTTATTGAAGAGTCCATGACTGTTTATTTGAGCATTAGTTTTTGCTGTGATATTGAAATTGGTATCAAGAATTGCAAAATTTCAGTAGTATTGGTGTCAGCTACTGAAACGGGGTGGTGACTAGGGCCCTTTGGCTTCCACAATGCAGAAAATGCAAATGGAATCACGTCTTTGCAGTATAACACAGAATGTCACGGAATTTGGCTAAGTTTAGGTGGATAAATCAAAAGTAGGGCTGTACACTTGATCAAATCGTGATATGGTGATATGTTACTGAAATACGAAGTCTGCATGTCTGCATGGGGCAGTCGTGGCCTAATGGATAGGGAGTCGGAGTCGTAACCCAAAGGTCGTGGGTTCGAGTCTCAGGTCTGGCAGGGATTGTAGGTGGGGGGAGTGAATGACCAGCGCTCTCTCCACCCTCAATACCACGACTGAGAAGGCACCGAACCCCCAACTGCTCCCCGGGTGCCGCAACATTGGCTGCCCACTGCTCCGGGTGTTTCAAGGATAGGAAAAGAGAGGAAAGGATGTGACGTGTGGCCAAGTATGGTGTCCCATACTCGGAATTTGTGCACATTTCACCATCCAAGTGCACACACACAGCAGTGAGTAGTGAACACACACCCGGAGCAGTGGGCAGCCATATTGGGGGTTCGGTGCCTTACTCAAGGGTCTCGAACCCATGACCTTTGGGTTACAAGTCCAACTCTCTAAACATTAGGCTGTAAAAAGAAATACAGAAATATAATACTATTGTACAGAAGAATATACTGATATATATACTGGGTGATTTTTGTTTTGTTTTTGTTTTTTATCAATTAATTCAAATGTAATGTTTTGCCATGATTTATTCTTTTTTTTTTTTTTTTTTTTAAATCAAGGAATCACAATTTGGAATAAAAGTATTAGGAAATGTTACAATTAGACATGCTGACAATATAATAACGATAACAGTTGGGATAAAAAAATAGGCCAGCTAAAAAATGATGTGAAGAATTTCAGATCTTTCAGAATTTGAGAATGTTTAGACATTTTTTTATTTTATTTTTATTTCTGAACATATAGGATATGTCTAAGACAAGTTTCTACAACATGTGCCTTCATACTGTATTTCATGCATCTTTTCTGCAAATATATTTAACAAGATTATTTGTTTTACATTTACATCATGTTGGCCACTTAATGTGGGCTGCCCTTGGAAGAGAACTTATTAAAACAGTATTTTAAGGAATAATCACACAATTTTTTATTTAAAAACTAAATTTCTGTTGTGCAGAACATTGCCAAAAAATGAAAGGGATTAATTTCATTTGATTACATTTGGATTAATTAAATTGTTGAAGGTTTATGCATTCATTTAATTGCAACCATTTTTGATTTAAAACAGAATTAAAGAATTAAAACAGAATTTCTGAAAAAATAAAACTATTATTGTTTACATTTTTATAAATTGCTAGTTTCATTAACTCAATTAATGAAGCATGATTTTTTTATTATAAAAATTTAAGTAAACCACCAAATGTATTCCCTAATGGACTGTCATTGTATCACTCACACTACTGTATAGATATCAGCTGACCACTAATGTACAGCACTGTGGACTTTACTGAAGACATGATGTCATCTCATATCCATGGAGCTCCATGCTGGCATAACTTCATAAACTCCATCCATGGTGATAAACAAATGAGATTTGGAGGGAATATTGTGTACTTGTTCCGCAGAAGCTGATGGGCCCTCTGGGGCAAATCTGCACTTCTATGTCAACGTACACAGCTATGTGCTTCCCACAGGGATAGTGCAGTTGGTCTCCAATAATCTCAGACGCATGGATCACCATGGCAGGAATTTGTCCAGCTACGTGCGAGTCGTCATGACTGTGGTGTCATGAAAGCAGGAGGCCCCTTCACTTAGAGCATCATACAGTGATGTATATCACACACACTACCCCGCCTGCATTAGTCTCAGGAATATTGGTTTGCATTTCATCATGTTGGCTTCAAAATCACACTCTACAGTCTGACTGAACTGGCCTTTCACCTATAAAACCAGCCTGCACATTGGCAGGGCTGTTCATTTAACAGACATAACATGATGTGCCACTTATTTTCATTATGAACTATTGAGTTATCCTGGCTCAATTCAATAGATGTCTATGGGGAAAGGCATTTGATTGTTGATGAAAATGATGACAAAAACTATTCATCAACAAAATTGCCACTGGTTTGTGACAGTATGTTCTATATAGTATGAATGTGTGTAGTATGAATGAAATCCAGATGGACTGTAGGCTTGCTGCGATAGACGGTGTTGGCGGTGATACCGGTGTTAAGCCACAACACCGGTTATGTCACTTGCCCACCACGGCACCGTCCCTCACCGTCATTTTGAATTTTTTTTTTATTAATTTTTTTTATAGTAATAAAAATCACTTAATTCAGTTAGAGAACAGACACTACAATTAAAACTGAACACGGCTGCACAATGCAGTACACCGAACGAACGACAGTCGCGCATCACAGATCAGATTTAATTTATCACGTGAGGAGAGTGAGTCGAGCTGACTGACAAGAAGAATGTGTAATAATTTGAATGTGAAAGTAAAACGCGCACGGAGCTTTTACAAGCTATTTAAAACTGAAGGAAAGCGAGGAAAAGAGGGAAACCTCAAACGACCCCCCACCACGGTGATACCGGTATTATCGGTGTTGTCACACGTCGATTAACCGGTGGGAAAATTTCCTCACCATCACAACCCTAATGGACTGCATTAATCATATTGTCAACTTCATGTTACATAGTTCAGTTGCGTCACTTCACATAATACTCTTTTTGCATAGTCCTACTTTGCCTAAGGAATAAGGAGGTGGTTTATACATTAAAACTAACCGACAAGTCTCTTTTTTTGTGGCAATTGACAGCAAATGTCATAAGCCACATTTCCATTACAGATTTGCGCAAAACTTTTGCGATATTTTATAAATCAATAAAAATTTATGGCATTTCCAGGTTTAGGTATATCGCAGCCACTGCACTAGCCATTCTTTTTAATAGAAGGAGACGTAGGCATGTATCTTTAGCGAAGCAGCGCAGAGAGACACTTCTGGGACGCTTCTGACATGTGCTGCGGCACGGTTGGTATAAACAAGCATTGACTAGAGTGGCCGCGATAAGCTTCGGGGGCTATGTCGGAGCCACAATGGAATGTAAATAAGGGGTTATCTATGCATTAATGGCAAGGAAAGCACCTTATACTTGAGAGCGCCCACATATGAGGTGTTTTTTGGAGGTTCTAGTACATTAAAGAATGATCATGTGAATTTTACGTATGCCAGGTGACCTGTAAATAGGGCTGGGCGATATATCTCATGCGATATGCATGCGCATCTCGTCAGTAAAGCCGGTTCCTTGATTAGCGGTTAATCTCCATCACCTGTTTTCAAATGGAGCGGCATTTAATACACAGAGCCGTAGTTCACTGACAAGCTACGCAATATCACGTTCAATATCGCAGATGAATCGCCTTCGATTCTGAACGCGATATTGCGTAGCTTGTCAGTGAACTACGGCTCTGTGTATTAAATGCCGCTCCATTTGAAAACAGGTGATGGAGATTAACCGCTATAAATTGTTATAAATTGATTTGCATTTTAATGAGTGAAATAAGTATTTGACCCCTTCGCAAAACATGACTTAGTACTTGGGTGGCAAAACCCTTGTTGGCAATCACAGAGGTCAGACGCTGCTTGTAGTTGGCCACCAGGTTTGGTATCTCAGGAGTGATTTTGTCCCACACCTCTTTGCAGATCCTCTCCAAGTCATTAAGGTTTCGAGGCTGATGTTTTGCAACTCGAACCTTCAGCTCCCTCCACAGATTTTCTATGGGACTAAGATCTGTAGGCTGGCTAGGCCACTCCAGGACCTTAATGTGCTTCTTCTTGAGCTACTCCTTTGTTGCCTTGGCCGTGTGTTTTGGGTCATTGTCATGCTGGAATACCCATCCACGACCCATTTTCAATGCCCTGGCAGGCTTCGATGCCCTGGCCCTGATGGTACATGGCCCCGTCCATTGTCCCTTTGATGCGGTGCAGTTGTCCTGTCCCCTTAGCAGAAAAACACCCCCAAAGCATAATGTTTCCACCTCTATGTTTGACGGTGGGGATGGTGTTCTTGGGGTCATAGGCAGCATTCCTGCTCCTCTAAACACAGCGAGTTGAGTTGATGCCAAAGAGCTGGATTTTGGTCTCATCTGACCACAACACTTTCACCCAGTTCTCCTCTGAATCATTGGCAAACTTCAGACGGGCCTGCACATGTGCTTTCTTGAGCAGGGGGACCTTGCGGGTGCTGCAGGATTTCAGTCCTTCACAGCGTAGTGTGTTACCAATTGTTTTCTTGGTGACTATGGTCCCAGTTGCCTTGAGATCATTGACAAGATCCTCCCGTGTAGTTCTGGGCGGATTCCTCACCGTTCTCATGATCACTGAAACTCCATGAGGTGAGATCTTGCATGGAGCCCCAGTCCGAGTGAGATTGACAGTTATTTTGTGTTTCTTCCATTTGCTAATAATCGCACCAACTGTTGTCACCTTCTCACCAAGCTGCTTGGCGATGGTCTTGTAGCCCATTCCAGCCTTGTGTAGGTCTACAATCTTGTCCCTGACATCCTTGGACAGCTCTTTGGTCTTGGCCATGGTGGAGAGTTTGGAATCTGATTGATTGATTGCTTCGGTTGACAGATTGTCTTTTATACAGGTAACAAGCTGAGATTAGGAGCACTCCCTTTAAGAGAGTGCTCCTCATCTCAGCTCATTACCTGTATAAAAGACACCTGGGAGCCAGAAATCTTGCTGATTGATAGGGGATCAAATACTTATTTCACTCATTAAAATGCAAATCAATTTATAACTTTTTGAAATGCATTTTTCTGAATTTCAAATAAACCTACCATTAAAATTATAGACTGATCATTTCTTTGTCAGTGGGCAAATGTACAAAATCAAATATTTTTTTCCCCACTGTATCACTTCTGGCATTTTCCTGCTGTAAGGAAATGGACTCATTCAGATGTACCTCATGGGTCTTGCTGCTAACAGTCTTTAAACGCAGCTGAAGACATCGAGTAGGCCCACTTACAGGAAAACAGGAAGAGGCCAACAACCTCCAGGTGCCTTTGAGCAGAACAACATGTGTATGAGATAGACGAGTGGTTTCCTTATGAAAAGATACATTATTTAAGCAATCAACAAGTTAAGAACTGCAGGTAACATGCTGCAAACATCTGCTGTAAGCAAGCTGGGCCACTTTTTTAAAAAAACACTCTTCCTTTTGAATTAAGAAATTAGTGTTCATTTATATACCATTTTTATGTTTTAGTAATAATTTTAATAAAAATGTTCTTTAAATGTACTCATCATTTTGTCATGCCATATTCATTCAAGCCTATTTTATTTTGACTGAAATGGCATATAATTGTATTCAATGAAAACAACTAGGAGATTAATCTCATACACAGACTAGGATGTGTTGAAGTGAGATAATTAAACCGCTAGCAAAGTGGTTCAGTGGTTTTTAGCACTTTCAGCTCAAGTGGATCGAAATCAAACATTCCCCTTTTAATTAAAATTGTTTCATTGTGGTCACAATGTGTCTTTTTCATCATGTCTCAATTACAATTAATGCAACAAAGTAAGAAATTACAAAGTAATTTCACTGACGAAAAAACTAAAAGGAAAATGTATAGGGTTCTATGATTTCTATGATGTGTACAATGTGGGCTCGGAATGAAGATTTTCTTTTTTAAATATAAATTTGTATTATATATTAACACCTAAAATTTCTCAGTGCTTTAAATCAGCATAACTTCACATTAAAAACTCCACAATCGTCTTTCACAAGAAGCTTGACAACCTGGCCTTCCTGTAAACCCCTAGGAGACCACCAGCGGTCTGGTCTGGAGGTCTGTCTGAATGCAGGAATCCGAATTCTCACAGAACTCTAAAAGGTCAGGACTGCCCAAATTTGGCAGAGCAGGGAAGGGGATCACAACACAGGAAATCCCTCATCCTGTCTCGCAAGTATCAATGAAACACACACACTTCAGTGCGCAATGAACACTGGTCAGTGAGAGGACAGCATGACACTGTGTCAACAAATTAACACTCGTACACCTGCACTATCATAATCAGATTAACAAAGTAGTAGTAGTAGCAGTTTAAGCAAGAGCAAAGAAAGCCAGAACGCATTATCTAGTCAAACTGGATATTTTGGATGCTGTTTTTTTTCATAGGACATTCCCTGTCTGCAGCTGTGAGTTTTCAAACAACACACAACCCTCACGCTGATGTCAGAGGGTTTCCTGTCTGAGAAATGCAGCTGGACAGTCAAAAAATAAAAATGAAAGAAAACACAAAGATGGGGGAAGCAAACCAGTGTTTGCAAAAACAAGACAATTTTGAAAAAATTTGAAACAACATTAACAACATTTTGGCACTGCCCTACAAATTTTTACACTGAATATTCTGTTTCACTTGGAAATGTGTCACATTATTATTTTAATGACTATTTTAATGGTGTACTACCTTTCTGGGCCTTGAAAGTTTCAGTTGCGTTGCTGTTTATGCAGGGTCAGAAAGCTCTTGGATTTCATCAAAAATATCTTTATTTGTGTTCCCAAGATGAGCGAAGGTCTTACAGGTTTGGAACGTAGTAGGGCGAGTAATTAATGACAGAATTTTTGGGTGAACTAACCCTTTTAATGGAATCCGAACATGCAATCAAATTTCCTAGTGGAAATTGTTTTGTAATAACACTTTCTTTAAATGTAATGCAGGGTGTGAGCTGGACTCTTTCTTCACGATAATGTCGGTGTTCAGTTAGTGACCCAGAATCCACCATAAAGGAGAGGGGAAGGTAGTCTGTTCATTTGGCCTTGGCCACATCACAAATACTAAATCTCCCTCCTGCACCGCATCATACAATTCATGTGATACAGACCTTAAAATTTAGTAACTGAATTTGACATTAACATTCAATTATCTTTTTCTCCCCAAATGTATTTTAGTAGATATAAATGTATAATCACAAAGCAGATTGTGGGGGCAGTCGTGGCCTAATGGATAGCGAGTCGGACTTGTAAGCGGAAGGTTGTGGGTTCGAATCTCAGGTCCGGCAGGGATTGTTGGTGGGGGGAGTATCCTCCTTCAATACCACGACTGAGGTGTCCTTGAGCAAGGCACCAAACTGCTCCCCGGGCGCTGTAACATGGCTGCCCACTGCTCCGGGTGTGTGTTCACTTAGGATGGGTTAAATGCAGAGAATACATTTCACTACTGGTTATATACTCTCTATGTAATTGTGTATGTGACAAATAAAAATAATCTTAAGATTGAACTGATTATGGAACAGTTTATTGCCTGCTAGTCAAAAATCTAAAAAAGAAAGAAAGAATGAAGCAATAAATTGATCAAAAGTGATAGTAAAGACATTTACAATTTTACAAAAGGTTTCTATTTCAAGTAAATTATTTTGAATGTCTATTCATCTAAGATTCCTGAAAAACTTTATCACAGTTTCCACAAAATTATTAAGCAGCTTAACTGTTTTTCAACATAGATAATAAATGTTTCTTTAGCAACAAATCAGCTTATTAGAATGATTTCTGAAGGATCGTGTGACACTGAAGACTGCAATGACGCTGAAAATTCAGCTTTGATCACAGAAATAAATTACATTTTAAAATATATTCAAATAGAAAACAATTATTTTAAGTATTATTACTATTTCACATTATTACTGTTTTTACTGTATGTTTGATCAAATAAATGCAGCCTTGGTGACTATACAAGTCTTCTTTCAAAAACATTTTTAAAAAATGGTCACACCTAATTTTAAGGTCCAATTCTTGCTATTAACAAACCATTAACTATGACTTTTGCCTCAATAAATTAGCTGTTTATTAATAGTTAGTAAGGTAGATGTTAAGTTTAGGTATTAGGTAGGATTATGGATGTAGTATATGGTCATGCAGAATAAAGGCCTCCTGTAGCGAATCGATGCGCTTAAAAAAAAAAATTTAAAAATTAAATCCATATTTAAAACGATATAAACAGTTTTGTGTAACTTCCGCTATCTGTCGTACGCGCGTTCATGAGAGACTGCCATTCTGGCGGATGCTGCCAGACATAGGTGTAGCGAATACACCTGTGAGTCTCGCAAAAAACAGCATTTGTTTACAGGAGCAAAGGAAGCAAAATTTAAAAAACTTCACCTAGGATGCCTTGAGGGTGAGTAAAACATGGACTAATTTTCATTTTTGGGTGAACTAACCCTTTAATAGTGAGAATTGGTCCCTATACTAAAATGTTACCAAAAAACTCTTACCAATCATGTCTGTTGCAAAAATAGTGCGATATCAATCACCACTAATGACTGTTTCCGAACAGGTTTCCCCAAACACACTACCCATTAAACTGTGATAGAAGAAAGTAGCATACAAAATTTTACACACTTAAACTTTAAGCATGGTCCTCATATTTAACATTTTAGATACATTTTTTTGAAATGTTAAACTTCTAGCATGATTTGTGAATAATTTCCTGATGAACACCAGAAGTGTTGCCTGCTTAAACAGCCTGACATGGAGCAAATGAGTTTTCCCTCTTTTCCCCCCCGTCTCCTCATGATTAAATCCCAGGCTTGCGTCACAGCAGGCTCGGGCAGCCACCCATGGCCCTCCACTGGATTAAAAAAGCATTTCTATTATAACCACTTCATGGGATGAGAACAATAAGCCACTGTACAAGAGCAATACGACATAGGGAGGTAGATCTGTCCATACAGAGTGATTGCTTTCGCCGGTGTTTCAAGTTAATAGATGTAAGACAATCAAAACCACTGGTTACGTTCACTGTTGTGTAACTTCCTGTGGAGATCACAGGCTTTTCAAATAATGTGCGATTATATAATCACCAATTAGAGGTGATTTTAGTTGGCAAACTGCATTCTATACTTAAGGCATTTTAAACTTTTGGTTACTAGTTTTTACTTAACTTTTGTAGCCAGACTATCTGACTTGTTTGTTTGTTTTTCCATTTCAGACCACTCTTTTAATTTTTATCTGCAATGAATATGAAAAAGTCTGTGGACAGTTCATGAACACAAAGTATGATCCAGAAACTAGAACAGCATGTTTCATTTTTTATTTTGATTTGTTGAGATACAAGCTCACTGATGTTTTAAAACATTTATACATCCTCTTTCACATCTGCCCTTGATTCAGACTGTAATTCCTGAGCATATATCTTTCTTCCATTAACACTTAAAATCAAATATTAATGATTATAGGACACAAGAGAGTCCTAGTGCATTGATATCCTTGCCACTAATGGTAAATACACTGGAGTTCAGAATGATTCATCTTTACATGATTAACTATTAATTAACGCTCCATCTCATCACCCTAACAAGCCTGAACCAGATGGGCCTCTCGAGACCTCTGTACAGTGACGCATTTGATGTGAAAGTCAAGGGCTGTCATGAGAGCTGTCATCTTGGTTACTGAATCAAATGTATGGAACAATGGATTCATGAAGGTGAATAGTCAGTCTGAAGCTCTGCAAATCCAGATTAAGGTTTGTTATCTGATATGTGGAGTGTGTTGGCTAAATACTTCACTTACTGCACCTCCACAACTAATGTGCTGTGTTACAAGTCCACAACTAATGTGCTGAACATAATTAAAAGCAGATGCACAAGATGGAAACCACCAGTGTTTCCTGAGGTGCTCTTAAGGAAAGCCACAGTGCTTGAATCTGCAGCATCATGGCCAAAGATGATATCATTAGGGCTGTGACGGTCACCGTGACAACCGCGTCACCGGCGGTGGTCGGTTGTCACCGCGGTTGTCTATTGCCACCGGCGGTAGTGCACGTGACGTCACACACTTTATAACAAGCATAATACAAAGTTTTGTATAAAAGTGTAATATAGTAACAGTTGCAAATTGTTTTATTTAGACTATAAATCTATGCTAATTCACAAACTACCTCAAGCGCCATACACAGCGTTTCCTTTAGATTGGCAGGTTTGAGCGCAGGAAAATATATTTATTCTGCATTCAGCAAATGTATTTCGTGATGAGCGATGGACCTTGTTGGGAAACCAAATACTACATCGCCGATCTGGAATCATTTCCATTCATGTCACCCATCCGCGTTTGTACAAGTGTCTTCTAGGGTTGTCACGATACCATAAAAATGTCTTACGATACTATACCAGCTGAAGTATCACGATACCATGCAGTATTGTGTTAATTTAAAATTCAATTCTACAAAATGAATCAAAATTTCATAAATAAATAGATGTAAATGAAAACAGACAATATTTTTCTCTGAATACTTAATTAATGTGAATGAATGACTGGCTATTGTTATCCATGAAATGATCTAAACAAAACTCATCTTAGCACTGCACAGAAGCTGCATGAAGTGACATTTAGATGTGGCATTTATACATTTAGACTGTATTTATAATTGCATAAATAAAGTTATGAGATTAATGTTTTAAATACTAAATTCTGAATATAGAAATATGTTGGAAAATAATGTAATATGCCTACTTTTAGATGGGAAACTTCAAACGGCCAGCAGGTGGCAGAAGTTCGTGATTGAATCACTGAGTCATTCAAACGATTCTTTCAAAACGGCTGAATCCTTCAGAAGCGAATCAAATGACTGTTTTTATGAATGGTTCAGTGAATCAGTGATTCAGAGACAACGCGGATTTGGATTCGAACACAGAAACGAAACAAAAACAGCACTCTTGCTCGTGTCATATTGCCGAACTGTCAGGAGCATTTTTTGCTCGCATATCTTGAAATTTCCAAGTTAGCAGCATGTATATTAAAACATAACATTATAAATGAATAAATATATATATATAATGATAAGAACCAAGTGCAAAGCCGCTATGTTGATGAATGGAATTGCGTTCGTGATCGCAAAGATGCTTCCAGAAACAAACTATTACACCTGTTCTAGAAATGGTCAAATGAATAAAACTGCGATAATACTTTCTTGCAAGATATTATGATGTTGAATAAGTGATGCTTGATCTGCTGTTTTTTAAAATGACATCAGACGGTCTGAATCAGACCCTTTCTTCTGATAAACTGCAGCATGAACAATGATGTGCAAGTGTAACCTCTCATTGCAAACTAAACTGAAGCGTCGGGAAACACTCAATACAATATAAAGCGTATACACAGACTATACTACACAGAGCACAGCAGAAAGACATTTGGCAATCAACTTGTAATGTTTCTGCTGGCATGCATGTTCAATGTTTGGACGTTTAAAACAGTGTTGCTGCCGTGCATACTACATATCTTACGGTACTACCTTATGGACGATACTACCGTTTAAAAAATGCGATGGCACCACGGGTATTTTTAAGCTTTAGTATCGCGATACTACCGTAGTACCGGTGTATCGTGCAACCCTAGTGTCTTCAAGTTCACGTGATCGCAAACGCCCGGCTGGTCAGGTTTGTGTTGGTGAGGCTTTCTCCAAACTGGCCAAATACAAACGAGACAGGGGTAAATGGAAGATGCCAACAAGAAATGTGGCAACATACGCCGCAACTCCTATTCCACAGAGAGCGCGTGCAGACGAGGAGTTAATGCTCCCACTTGCTTGGTGGCGGAACAGTGAACCGTGTCTAAACCGGATGCCACGTCTAACACAACAGGTTGAGTCTGTCTACAGGACATTTGAACGTTGTGTTAGTACGTCATAAATAGGACGAGGCAGTTTACTGTGAGGGATTTGTCGTGTTGTATCGCGCCGCATCTAGTGTAGACAGCATCACTGATTATAATGGGTTCTCGCCGCACCGCTCGCGTGAGGTGTATTTAAATTTCTTATTTAAGGCTACTTTCCTATTTAACTGTATTATTTCTTTGATATTTATTTTAGTGGTTTGCAGGCTGAGTGTTCACTGACGGAAGTGCTAAAATAAACACGCACGTTTGTTAATAGATGATTGAGCTTCATTTATTTATTTTTGCATTTCAGAATTATATAAATATACACAACACCGCGCCACCGGCGGTAGTTGGTCCATTACCACCACGGTGGTAAAAAATCTGCCACCGTCACAGCCCTAGATATCATCAACTGAATCGGTCAGACAAATTCACTTCCTGACTGAATCGTCTCAGATTAGACACTCATTCACTGAACCGCAAGACCACTAGTGAGTTGGCAACAGGTTTGTAACTTCTATTAAGGAAAAAATATCTGCGGAACTTGTTAAAACCTTGTGCTATGCAAAAACTCTTTTACCTAATTTGGTGTTCAAAAATGAGATGCATTCTAAAAATCACTTAATCTCACATTATGCTGTATTATCACCAAATCTTGGATTCAGATTTTTTTTGTCAACTTGTTTCCTTTCATTTACTATGAATTTCTTTTTGGAACTGATTGACTATTAGTTGCGTTTACACTACCCATCAAATTGCACAAATTGAAAATACGCCTAATGGAAACACGACAATTTTGCAAAAACTCCCATATATCGAAAAAACTGTTTTATGCTCACATGAGGTGGCTTTTCAGGCAAATTAAAAAAAGGAATATTTCACAAAACTGCAATGGATTTTTTTTGCATTTACAGGTCATCTGGTGTACGTAAAACTCTTATGATCATTCTTTAATGGACTAACCTCCAAGAAACACCTCATACATGGCCACTCTCAAGTATAAGGTGCTTTCCTTGCCATTAATGCTTGGATAACCTCTTATTTACACTGCACATGTCTGCAGCGCACTACGGCTTCGACACAGCCACCGGAGCTGATCACAGGCGCAGCCACTCTAGTAAATGCTTGGTTTTTATACCAGTCGGCGCAGAACATTTCAGAAGCATCCCAGAAGAAGCTCTCTAAGCTGCTTCGCTAAAGATACACACACTCTAAAAATGCTGGGTTAAATACAACCCAGTGCTGGGTAAAATATGGACAAGCCCAGCAATCGGGTTGTTTTGACCCAGTGGTTGGGTTACCAGAAGGTTGGGTTAAACATTTAACCCAACCGCTGGGTCAAAACAATCCAATTGCTGGGTTTGTTCATATTTTTATTTTAAATCTGAAAAAAATCTGAGGGAGAGAAATAATAACGTGATTTTGAATATTACTTTGACTGTTAGAATAACACTTTAAAGAAACATTTGTTATAATTCATTAACAGCATTACAGCACTTATTAATGTAGGTCAATAATTATTTATAAATGATAAATGTAGGCTACTATAATACATGTTTATTTAGTATGTTAACATTACTTTATGCATTAAACACATACCTAACATTAACCAAGATTAATAAATACTGTATATGAATGAATGAATGAAGCATTTATATAGCGCTTTATTGTGTATTTATATACACCCAAAGCGCTTTACAATCATATGAGGGGGTCTCTCCTCAACCACCACCAGTGTGCAGCATCCACTTGGATGATGCGACGGCAGCCACAGCACAACGGCGCCAGTGCGCTCTCCACACACCAGCTACAGGTGGAGAGGAGAGAGAGATAGAGCCAATCAAATGGTTGGGGATTATTGGGAGGCCATGAATCCTGGCCAAATGATCATTATATGATGATCATTCACTTTGTTTACGTTTTTTTTTTTTCAGTTCACTTATTTTTTTAGGCTGGTTGTTTGTCACCTATGGTATCGATACCGAGGTATTACATTCTGGTATAGTACCGAAGCCAAAAATATGGTATCGAGTCATCCCTACTACAAACACACAGAAGAACTACACGTGGAAGATGGCGACAATATATGAATATGATTGTGTGAGATTTAAATGCGAGCGTGCAGTGCTGAAATCACAAGCGCTGCACATGATCACACACACACAAAGTTACTGACTGACTGACAGCTTACAGCTTGTTCATTCGTTGTGTACCCGTCCGCCGATTATCCTTATTAACATTATTGGCTAATATTACTGGTTTAAATAATTGTTGTTTATGCTAATGGTTTTAAAAAATATGTTCGACCTGCCAGTATGTCAGTGAATTTAAACTAATGCTTGCATTCAGAGTAGGGGTGGGTGGGTGGGTGTGTGTGTTATTTGAAGGCCAAGTGCCACTAATGTTATGTTTTTGTAATGTTAAATAAAGGAGTTAATGTTTAAGTATTGTTGTTTTTTATTGTTATTTTTCCCCGTGGTATCGACTTGGTATCAAGTATGGTCTACTTTTAGTGGTAATAGGCTAGATTTTCCAAAAGGCTTTAACGTCATAAACATAAACATGAGCACTGCATGTTTCAAAATAAAACGCAGTGTGGGTGTTTTATATGAATGGCTTTTTGAAGGGAACCGACTGTTTTCAGAAAAGTTTCAGTATAATTTTTATTTTATTTTTCCTATATTGTCTGAAAAAGTAGCATTCATGAGCACAGCACTGCTTTGTTTACAGACGTTACCAGGGAAACCACTATAAATATATTGAAATATATGTATATAAAAAATAATAATATAACCAACAAACATGTTTCACATTGTTTCTGGAAAAAGAAACCATCACTGTAACTGTTTTAGTGTAGCATTACAAAACAAGTAATGTCACAAATCTGATAATGACATTTTAACATGAAAATAAAAACTAGAAAACAAATTAAATAGGGCTACAAACCAACTTATTGTTCAACTTGGTAATTATATTAACCTCAGAACTTTTCATCAAGAACATCTAGGTAAACAAACACCAGAAACAGAGTTTACTGCTCTGCTTTCCTCTTATTGTCTTTTCTCATGTGGCTTGCTTACATGACTAGTTTGCTTTGAGAGCGTCACATTTGTGTACATAAACAAAAGTGCACATACACGCCAAATAGGTTTCATGCACAGTCTATTCTCTGCTTATTTGGATCAACTTAAAACTTTGACGTTCCCTCTTTTTTTAAAGTATTGAAATAAGAATAACACTTTGTACTATGTACACTTTTGTACTTGTGATACTTAGATAATTTTGATATATTGTGCAGACCAAGCTGGCAATGTAAAATAAACTCTGAATGCATCAAATTACTGGGCAATTATAATATGAGAACATGTTGTGATAGAAAACCCCAATAGAGTTGTCTGGCATTTATTAAAATGTTCATTGCTGACTGTGTTGGTAGGTCTGGGGAGGGGGATCATGTAGAAAACACTGACAAGTCACACAGAGTTCTAGTTCTCTTTGCAGACAGAACACAACTAAGGTAGGCAACGAGTTGTCAGAGCAACGCTAAACACTTCAAGCACAAGTGAGAGCACATCAGTAGGAGCGCTGGAGCGCATGGCTTAATAACTCCCCTGCTGCGAAAAATTAAGCCAAAGTTTTGTTTACCTGGCAACAGCTGAAATTTGCTGCCAGCTGCATGTTTGAGAGTTTACGGTTTACAGTTTGTTATGTAAAGGATGTGGGATGTTCTTACAGTTATCTTAGAAGAAACTGAATTAGGTTTATGCACGTTGTAAATACACATCTGTGCATGTACATCTTCAAAGTTGAAGGCTTGTGATATGAAACATGCATGATTGGTCAAAAATGAGAACTGAGCTGCAATATAACAATTTAACACTGAATAAATTAATAACGCATGTTTCTGTTTTGTTAAATCTGATAAGCAACACTAAAGCCTCATTATGGCGCTTTAGGAGGGAGCTCCACGTGACTTTCCCTTTATGCAAGAAGTTGCCTGGCCATAGTCAACCAGCTTGGCAGATGTGATCTAAATTTCCCTGGCACCCCACAAACTTGCGGTCAAGTTTTATAGGCCAGAGCCCAGGGCAAGTAAAATTCCCAAGGAATCGAACAAAAGGGGAGCCCCATATAGCTGAAACCGCACTGCAAAAAGAGCAGTCGGCTGACATCTCAAGGAATCCTGTACGTCACTAAGAGTGCAGAAACAGCTCTTTCTGGCACACGGACTGAAGGTCATGTGGAAGTATTTATTTGAGGCTCGGGACCCTCTTGGGGAAAGCTCTGCAGGATTCTTGGTCCTGAGAATTCGCTGGTCTTTCTCTTACCACATAAGAGATTCACTGCAGAGGATGAAAAACACAATGTGCAAAGCAGATAAAAATACCACATGTATCGCATATGGGCTTGGAGCGTTAATGTGATGTACTTATAATGAAAACAGCTGATTTGCTCAGCTAAAATATTTTCTTCTGTGGAAACCGCTTTGCCACCAGTCTTTAAAGTAAAACATGTGAGAGAGGAATGAAAAAGATCTTTACAGCAGTCTTTTTAAATTGCAACACTAGCAAAGTTGACATATACTTGAAAGTGTAGCAATGTTAATGACATTTGACTAAGATATGACGGCTTAAAATGATTTATAATTGAATAAACAGAAACTGAATTCTTTGCAAAAAAAATACATCAAATATTGTAAAGAAACACCCCAACCCAATTGAAATGACACCTTATGCCCCTTCTAAAAGTGCAAACACAGAAGTCAATTGTGACTTAACACATATCATTTAGTGTCTAGCAGTTTGAATTGTGAATAACCTGCTGGATAGGGGTCTTACGTTCCCCGTCAATCATGTCAGCTCGACCCAACACAAACACACTGGCAATGCATACCAAAAAAAAAGTAATCACTCAATAACAGAAGGAACTAGCTTGTTTACCATCACTCTAAAGTCAAAAAGACTTATGTAACTGGCACAAATCCTTAAAATATGAATCTATGATGTGGGTGACTTGGCTGAAATACATTGTAACCAGATGCTGCTACACATATGGGATATGGATAAAAAGACGTTATTCTTCAAGATTATTTCATTTACAATGATGCTAAAACACATAAGGTTTAATTATGATGAAATTAAAAATCTTATACGACCAATTCTTTTAAGTTTTATAAAAAAATTCTCACAAGTACTTTAAAAGCTTCCCATCTGGAGCTTTAACGATACAGAGACGTGGACAGAAAATGACAAGATGTCTCCCTAAACCGAGGAAACTGGCCAATAAACTGACAATACAACATATTGTAGCCTCATTTTAATAGGAAAACCGTGTATAGTCTTTATCATTTTAGTAAAATCCTGTAACATTTAGTTTATCCAGGTCCCTCCGGACATTTATCTCTATGTACCACAAAATAGCCTACCACGTTAAGCACATTCAAACCACAGACAGCTATTTACGCAAATTATACTTAACATCTACACTACTCTAAAGTAAAATAATCGAAAACTGCACTGATAACAATGCTACACATGATTTCCGACAGAAAGCCGGTTTGGGCAACACCCTCAGCCACACAATCCGCTTAAATGCTCATCATACACCGCTCTCTGGTCCTTCACCAAGTCTATTTTCATCGGTTTTGCATATAATAATAATGCACCGTTATTAAAATAGATTGCGCCTTCATTTTACTTACCGAAAGGTTCCTGCAAATAATCTTGAGTGACTCAAGCCTCACCATGCGATCGTAGTGATGTCTGATTCGTGAGCGAATCGTTCTGTTCGAAATGTTCTTTTCCTGAATCAAACGAACCGATTCGCAAATCCAAATGATTCAATCAGATCAATGTGCTTGAGTTCCACAAAGCCTTGATAACGCTTGATTCATCAAATCAATGAACAAACCAATGTAACTAAAACTTGATACTTTTTTTTTGGTGCGTAAAACTGGGCGAAAACAGCTACTCTTAATAATAACAGCCAAAAAGCAGCTGCTCAAAAATGTTACAAGATAAACGTTACTTAGTACTGTGGTAATTGGCATTTTATGTAGGCTAGTCTATTAATGTATCCTTGGACAAATACATAAACATGTCTAGACAATAAAGTTTGCATTTTTATTCATATTTAAATTTATTTTGGTTAAAACAAACAATTGACAATTTTATTCGGCTGTCATGTGATTTTGGTCAGAATAAATTTTTAATTTTGGGCAATTTCATATTTTTCCTCACTTTTTCGCCTCTCAAATTTTTCACTTACACAAAATTATAATATGCAATATGTGAATTAGGTACCCTTTAATTGGCTGTCGTTAACCCAATGGGTTTGTTTTATAACTTTGATTGTTGTTATGTCTAATTGTTAATTAGAATCATGCTCTAATTAACAGAAAACAGTGAATGTTACACTTTAAACAAAGCCATTATGCCTAAATGATACCGCATAACTAAAGAGGAATGCCTTAACTAAATAATAACATTCAAAATACAAATTGTGGTAATTCCTCTTTCCCCAACATGTATCAACATGTTCTCAGTGCGTCAATACTTGATTCTGTTGCTGTATCTGATTTAAAATGAATGAATTCAAAATGAAGTGTTCAACTGAATCGATTCAGTAAAATGAATCGAACTGCCGAGCACGCTCTCTATTATTTGGTCCTCCCACAATCTCATTTTGCGTCATGGCCCGCCACATGACGACAGCGCCAAACAGGGCCAGGGTAAAATCTTAAAGCGGGATTTCAAATCTTTGTCACATGAATCACTGTTTGACATTTCTAAATATCCATGCGTTTATTGAATATAATGCTAGTGGTTGTTTTAGCTAAAAGCCTGAACATTTTAGACGTCTCAAATCGTCGAAATGGCCGGACAAGTAAAAGCTATATTCATTTTGTGAAATTGTTTTCAACAACTGCAGACATGAAAGAAAACTGAAGTTATTGTGATTAGTGAATATGATGGAAATACAGTTGCTTTATAAGCGGTGCTTAAAATAGATCACTGTTGAAAATCAATTAAGCAAAGCATTATTGAGTTAAGTGTAATAATAATTTAAACCGTTGACAGTCCTGTTAAATAGACCCTTTAGCACTTAAGTAATTCATTTGCATGTTAACACTGCATGTGAATTCATGTCTCATGACTAAAACCACTGGAATGCTGGGAATTCATCGTTTTGATCCAGATTGAATCTAATTGTTCTGCTTTGTTTGCCAAGAAAGAGCTTTTGTATTGCTCTGTGATTGGTAGCTAATTGTCCTTGTTTAAACCTTGAGTTTAGATACATGTTTTACCAATGCATATGGACCTCGTGCTTATTTATTTAGATAATATTCAAATTAATACATACAATTCCAAGAATTATTTAATAAAAAAAAAATAATTACATATAAATCCAATAAGGTCAGCTAAAATGAGCTATCAGGTAAAATGGGCCAAGGTTGTAGCATCATATCTCTATAAATTTTTACAGAAAATCACAATAACTGATCTTACATTGTTGCTTCAACACTTGTTGACATGTAACAATGTTTTTATTGGTCTGAGTTTTTTAAGGCGGGCAGGGCAGAGTGTTACATGAAGCTAGTCAGAGAAATTATAAGGTATTTGAGCCTGACATAGAAAATGTCATTAATCACTAATAAGGGTACTCAAGCAATTATATGTAAGCTTACCAACAAAGCAATGGTTTCTGAACAATGCTTTGACATGCTCTTTCAAATAAAAATAATAAAAGTTTAATTTATAAAAGAAACTTAGATTTTTGTGAAAAAGTTTGTTTTAGGTAGAAATGGCTGGTTAAGCTAAAATGGGCTGCATACACGCACACTTTTAGACAGAAATTAAGGATGAAAATAGGTTTATAGGCCTACTGTAGATATGCATCCATACAAAATCTTAACAGTCTTTAAAAAAATACAAGCATACACACACACATGCACACAAAAGACACCAATGCACAGAAACACACACCTATACAACATGATCAGTTCATTTTTAATTGCATTGTTTAATTAAATATTCATTCAACTTTCTATTTAATGAAATACATTTATGGTGTTGCTATGGCACACTAAAGACAATAGTGCCAATTTACTGTTAAAAATAAAATGATTTAAGCTGAAATAACCTGTGTTGTTCTCTTTTTATATTGGCCCATTTTACCTGAATGTTGTGCGGTGGCTAAGGTACCTGCTGGTACTCTAACTCTCATCATTTTAAAACTTTTATACTTTTTCACATTTAAAAAATATAAATATATTTAAGAGACCCATGCTAATTTATAAGAATATCATTAGATCTCATGCATAACTTATTTGATGGTATTATAAGTAATTTACCAAAATGTGACCCATTTTAGCTGACTTCACCCTAATTATTCAATAAAATATATTTTTGCTTTATATAATTATAATTATATAAACTATATATAATAATTGTTTAATAAAATGTAAATGTATGTGTATTTTGTTATAGCCTATTAGGAGTTTATTCCTTGCATCAAACTTGTAAATGTTACAATATTAAATAGCCTAAAGCCGACTGTGATATCCGCCCTCCGTTAAAAAGAGACCTTAACGAGGAATGGGCTTCTACATCTCCTACAGCCGGTGTGCTTCATATATATAGGCCACTAGGCACGTGCAGAAGAGGGGGGGGGGGGGCTTTGGGGGCTCAAGCCCCTGCCCTTTTTCAAAATTATTCAAAAGTGCCCCTCTCAGACAAATAGCAAAGATATTGTAGTAAATAAAACAAAATGCATTTGAAGTATAATTAACATGACAATGTGAACAAAACGGTAATCGCTCAAAAGTCGGAACATTTCTGATTATTTTTTACATATCTGTCAATCTGAGGCGTAGGTTGCGTGACTGACTGATATACAGTCTGTTCAGAAACAGGCTCTCAAATATGGTTCTTTCAGTGAATAGACCGACGGAAGGAAAAAATAAACCAAACAATATTTTAATCCTTTTTCATCAATAATCAAAGCTAGTGTGTCGATTTAATTACAAATCCATATATTATATATTTTAGAATATTACATAATTCATCAATGCCCGTTTATCATGTATAATACACCAACCAATCATAATCTGGCACAAGTTCAAATTTCATTGGACAATAATGTGAAGTGTAGCGGTCATTTTCCGTTCTTATTCATAACTCGGTTGAAAAATGCATTGGACAGATATTTGTGGAGCGATCTTGATCTGCGGTTTGTCTCATTTTATAAATCAAATTACATCGCTGAGAAAATGGATGTTAAATAACTACAAAAGCACGGCACAAAACCGTGCAGCGCCAAAAGTCGCAATAATGATCATCAGTATTCAATTCACTTATATTTATGATGCACCGTTTACTATTTCATGAAACTATCATAGTTAATGAATCCCAAGTGCCACCTACAGGCCTATTATGTGAAGTGTAGGCGAAATGGTGACATGAAAGGATTCTATTATATTACCATTTTGATAATTATGCAGCATTATAAAAGTGTCTTATGCTCATCAAGCCTGCGTTTATTTGATCAAAAACACAGAATAACTGTAATATTGTGAAATATTAGAATTTAAAAGAATGTTTATCTATTTTAATATACTTTAAAATATAATTTATTTCTGTGATCAAAGCTGAATTTTCAGCATCATTACTCCAGTCTTCAGTGCACGATCCTTCAGAAATCATTCTAATATGCTGATTTATTATCAATATTGAAAACAGTTGTGCTGCTTATTTTAATTTTTATTAATTCATTTATCCATTTATTATTTTTATTTAATTTTTTTGGAACCCGTGATACTTTTTTGGGGTTCATTGATAAATACAAAAGAAAAAGAACAGCATTTATTCAAAATAGAGATGCTTTCTAACAATATCAATCTCTACTATCACTGTTTCTATCAATTTAACAAATCTTTGCTGAATGAAAACTAATTTCTTTCAAAAAAAAAAAAAATACTGACCTCAAGCTTTTCAACATATATTGTTACAAAAGTTATATTTTAAATAAATGCTGTGCTTTTTTAAAAACGTTTTATTAATCAAAGAATCCCGAAAAAAGTATCATTCACAGGATTCCAACATTGATAATAAATCAGAATTGCATAAAATGTATTTTAAAGTATATAAAAAATTTATCAAATAAATGCATGGCTTGATGTCCATAAGTGACTTCTTGCAAAAATATAAAATAGTAATGTATCCAAACTTTTGACCTATCATTTTTTTTTACATTGCCCCTATTTTACATTTGAGCCCCTGCCCCTGAGGAACTCTCTGCACGTCCCTGTAGGCCACAAACTACACGACAGAGTCTCATCGTTGCTTCAGAATCAGATGTTCTCAGAGATGCAGCGAGAGCAGACATGCAGGTCAGAAGAAAATACAAGAGCTAAGTTAGGCCTACTCCAAACACAAAATGACCTACCTGGGTCTGATCGCTTATGTCATTCAAAACGCACCTGAGGAGAAATTGAGGTAAGTTCAAATGTATTAACGTTACAGCTGACTCAGAGTAAAATAGCTACGAATTGGACGAGTTGAATTATCTATCACTGCGCTCCTTTACAACCGCAAACTGCATTCAGTGGGTTAATTTAGGGTAACTTTAGTCTAGCTTTTTTAATTTTTTTGGCGGATGAATTGTTTTCTTGTTTTCCTCCATCAGTTGATGAATGCAGTGACTGTATTTGTGGATGGCGACAGAAAAGGCCTTGAGAATAATATCAGAGCAGTGGCGTTGCGAGGGTGGGGGTGGGGGGGTTGGCTTTGGGGGCTTGAGCCCCTGATCTTTTTGAAGATGGACCACTTCTCAAATAAAATATGTTTTATTAATTTTAATTTCTTCTCCGAGTACTAGAAATCCATCTGTCCGTGATGAAAAGCAGTCTGCGCTGCTAGGTGTGGTAGATTACCGCTTTCCTTATGTGTTCATTCCACTAAACACACCTTTAAAGCCCTCGGCAATGGCGCAACAACCCAGTAGCCCCTCACTGCAGAACAAAGATCCAGGGGGCGGGGTTGGATCCACATCCAGGGGGTGGAGATTGGTAGGTTTAGGGGTGGAGATGGTAGGTTTAGGGTTGGGGATGGGTGGGTTTAGGGATCAGGGGGTGGAGACGGGTAGGTTTAGGTCTATGTAAGGTGGGAGGAGTTGGATCTAGATGAAATATTCTGAAATATTCTGCAATTCGAGACCACAATAGGATGCAAGATGATAGGCTTGCTATGTAAATTTTTTTTTATAATTTAATGCACAAGTAGACCAAATATGCTAGAGAATATGCGCTAATTTTTCGTTAATTTTTAAAGTATGAAAATGAAAAAGAAAATGAAACCATATTTAAATGCATGAAATAACTCATTTTATATTCTTACATTATTTTCCTTTGTACAGAGCTCGATTTAGGTATGACAAAAGTGCCGCAATTAATTCATTTTGACAACTAATAGAATGTTAAACATAAATTATATAAAATTCAGCGGAGGTTGGCTATAGTTATGTCTCATCCATGAGTGGGCCTATGCAATGATGGACTCTGGAGAACAAGATTTTGGGGGTGTTAAGACCCAGAACCAAGCTTCCTGAGCAATAAAGCTATTGTGAGCCCTTTTATTAAAAGCCTAGCTAGTACAAAAATAAAACAAAAATTGTCATTCACTTGGTATTACTTGATGTAATTCACAACTATCTCAATTACAATTAAGGACAAATTAATGGCATTCAGTTGTGTTTTAGGCACTAAAACAGTCCAGTACTTTATAGTCAAATCCATTTCAATATTGAAATAATTAAGATTTCTGTGCCACCCCAGACTGGTTGCTGCCCCCTTCCTGGCTACCCCTATGAAAACATCCTGGCTCCGCCACTGCCTAAGAGGGAAAAGTGATTAATATCAGTTTATTTCTGAGTATCTCTATTGCTGAAAAAAAACATGTTTGTGAATGGCCATTTGATTTACATTTGAGAGAAACTGAGAAGATTGTAAACAAGGATACAAACTGGTCACTTTTCACTGAAAATTGCCGTTGTAAATTCAAAATAGGTCATCTGTGTAATTCAAGTAGATTCAATGAGTTGAAAACTCTTGCTACTTCATACTTCAATGCAAAACAAAGCTGAACTTTGAAAAAAAAAAAAGATTTTTAAATGTTATAATAGTGATTTTATTATGTCTAAATATAAATCCATTAGCAAAACATGTGAAAAGAACTATATTACAATAAATGATCCTCTGCTGCCATTTAATGGTCATAGTGGGAATCATGACATTCATTTTAATAGTATTTGTTTTTCTCCCAGGTGAAATCTTGGCAGAAATCTTCCACTTAGCACGGCGCATTTTCCATGAATTATCTCTTTAAGTAAAAATGAAAAAAAAGCAGATGCAGATGAAAATAAATTTTACTATGTAAAAATGTGCAAACATATTAATAGTTTTGAGGCAAATTATATATTCAAATTACCTTACTAAAAAGTGAGCAATATTACATGTTTGAAAACAAAAATGAATAAAAAAAAGTGTTCTACTATCTGGGGTTTGCCATCAGGAGTTAAAGGGGTTGTTATGTGATGCACTTTTCTTTCTTTTTTTTCTTGTTTTAACTTTTCACTTTTTTTCCCTATGGTACTAATGGTACTAAAAAAGGGGGGAGGGGGTTCAAACCTTTGTCACTTTTTACACTCCTTATGAGTTTGTATCCTTCCATGCACTAGTAATGGGCTTTTGGTCATTGACTTGCAGAAAGTTTTCTACACGAGTTGGGGTTAGAGGCTACTACAGGGATACTCAAAAACTGAAATTTGATCAGGGTTGGAGCTAAACTCTGCAGGAAAGTGGATCTTGCGAGCCAGATTTGAGGATCACTGGGCTACTAGAATACAGGGGGGCGCCGACACTGATCTTGCATACCCCTAGGCAAATGTGCAGTTGCGCCCCTGGCCCTCGGTTTATGTTTTGGATATTTAAATAGCCAGATCGCGAACAGATTCAATCACCCATGCAATCTTGTTCCTAAATGACAACGATTCAGCTATGTCTACTAAATCCTTAAATCACACTGTAACATTTACATTTTTAAATCTGCGTTCGCGCTGCCGCTGACCCAGGGAGGGCAGTTATGAAACATCTTTACAAGTCTTTTGTATCATTATTTCTGCGTTACAAACATTCAAATAATCACAGAAATACTGGGATAAACACTGTTTTCTACAGTATAGCGATTTAAATGGAGAAAACCGTTTTTGAAAGTGACTTCAGGCTTCAAATAAAGATTGTATCAATTACATCGTAACGCCTGTAGGTGGCGACAAGTGACTTAAAAAATAGATTCGTTCAAAAAACATTGATTCCTTAGGAATGAAACAAATGAAGTCTTTATGAGTGAGTCATTGAATCATTCGTTCAACTTGATTTTTTTTAACAATACGTTGAATATAGAATACATTTTATAAACAGATTGTAGCAATTTGCATTTGGTCAGAACCTCTAATAAATTTTATGTTATTTTGTTTAGTTGTCTATTTTTCCCCAGAATCATGGTGGGAGAATCGTGTTATCTATTTTAAAAAGAAAAATTTGTGATTCTCCATTCTCCATTTATCCAGAATCGTGCAGCTCTAGTTGGTAATGTATCCACACATAATGTAAACAAATAAATTTTATGTCAGATGAATTTAATGTCAGATAAATCATCAAAGATGTGGTTAGTGAGGCTCAGTATCCAACGTATGCGGCCGGGCCCTATTTGAAAAAACATACTAAAATGTATGTGAAATACATTTATTTTATGCTAAATATTTTACAAATACATTTATATATTTATGTGCATAATAAAAATACTCTGCAATTGTACTTTTTGTATACTAAACTAATTAAAGTCTGCTAAATTGGAACAACTAATTTTGTACTTAATGCACTTTAATTGTGCGGAAGTAGTGCTGAAGTCCAACTAAAGATATACTGAAGTATATTTGATTGTGCTATGTACAATCAAAGCATACTTACACTTTAAATATCTTGCATTTAAAGACTGATATTATATTACAGAGATTATTCAATCCTTATTAATAGTGATAGTAAAACATATTTTAGGCATAATATTAAGAAATGTGCGTTGTGCAATAAAAACATACTCCAAATAAAGATTACTTATACTTTTATATGTGTAATTGATATGTCAATAAATACGTTAATGTATTTGAAGTATGGAATAAATGTATAACTAAATAATTTATGGGGGGGGGGGCTAAGCCCCTTATCTCTCCCAACCCTATAGCAACGCCCCTGTATCAGAGTCTGTTTATCATCATACAACTGCTTTGTAAAGGTACGCAATTGTTGTTCTTCTTCTTCCTCATATTGTTATTATTAGGCTACATCTATAATGATGTTTTCCTTCATATGTACAGGTGCCTATAAATCCAGAATGCCCAAATGCAAAGCGCAACTTTTGGAAAGTGGATGAAAGTAAAATCACCCCAAAAATACTGCAACGACACTTCAGTGGTTTGCGCTATGTCTTCTCTGACTTTTATGAAAACATGGAAATTTCCTCAGTGAAGAATGAAACGGAAAACAGGGCGACCTGCAAACGCCCCGAGGCAGAGAAGAAGTTTAGCAGCCCGTTTTCAATAGAGTCCCTTCTGCAGCGCCCCTCTGAGGAACAGACCTGCACTTTGTGCAACTAGGAACCTGGAAAACGCGTTTGTGGGCCTCGCAAATAGAGACCATGGTTTGGCTTGCAAGAGGAAAACATGGGACTGGCCCCATCAGACTTCACACGCCGATTTCAGTGGATCATATTCACACTTTTCTTTTCCTACTTACAGTTTGGGCCAAATGATTGATGGCTGCAGTCCCTCCAGTGAATCCTCCAAGAGGATGCACTCAGTCTCTGAGTCTGAACTGTCCTATTGTACAGCACCCGAGAACATTAGGCAATTCACTCCAAATACTGTGACCTGGGCCTACATGTAAACTGCACTTAACTTTTCTTAGTGTACATATCTTACTGATTTATTCTGCATTGTTGAAAATATCTGCCAACTCCTTATTTTTCAAATAAAACATCACAGTCTGGTTTTAAACTTATAAGTGTTGGGTGGTGTGGGTGAGCAGATGACATTTATACCCCCCCCCCCCCAATGCCAATAAAGAACCTTTATTTTTAAGAGTGTATATGTTCAGGATAAGATTAAAACAAACCCACTTAATTATACAAATTCCATTCAGACACAAAGACGAGATGATTCAAATAAAATTTATTGACCTCCAGCTTCCAGCAGTCAATATGCATGCAGATACAGGCTTCAGTCAAAAAGATTTTTTTTGTCAAAGTTTCCCAACCTTTTCTTACAAAACTGCGTGCAACTTAAATAATCAGTTCTTCAGCGTACAAACCACAAAAATACCAGTTTTACATTATCAAATACTGCACATAGAAAACATTTACAAAGCACAAGTATAAAATTACAGCTTCCCATACAGCTCTCTTTTCCATTCTGTTATTCCAAAACAGCTCAAATCATTTTCTAAAAGTTTTGGGGGCTACTTTTTGCTCTGATAAATCCTTGATCGTACTCTCTCAAAGTGCAAGACTTAAACTGAAGTGGGTTACATCATTTTCAAAATAGCTACATCTCTTGTGAAAGTTGAAAACCTGTCTGCAAAGGTGAGCATGTCTCAACAATGTCTTGCGCTGTTCACAATGTCATGAATAATATGAATGACTGATTTATGGTGACAACAAAAGCTTTGCTACATGGATAAGAAAACAGACTACAAATGACCATCTTTGCATTTGTAAAATAAATCAATAGCCAAAGACAGTCTTTTAAGTCTGACCCAAAAGTACATTAAATTCAAGGTTGTAATCATATACTTTGAATAAAATAAAAGTATTTTTTTTTCCTTTAATTCCATGTCTTGGTTATGTGTGATCACAAAAAATAGAGCCTCATTTTAAGACACCGCATGGCTCTTTGAGAAAATAAAGACAAACATGCTGCAAAGAAAACACTGCTTACTTTCTCCAGATCATTTTACAAATCTATCATGTAAATGACTAAAAACAGGCATGCACTGAATGTTACATTTGACCTATAGGCACAAGTAATATCTGATATCCATTTTAGTTTCTCAGCAAAACTGAATGCTCAAATCAATTGTGATAGCAAACAGATTGAATTAGATACCAGGTATGTTGTGCTCATGTAAGCCTTTAAACATCAACACATACCGGTAAATATGTTATTCTGTCACTCAGACACTGTAAAACAAATGTTTTATAATACAATAACATGAAATATTTAATACGTACATTCAAGTTAGAGATACTTCAGTATCATTAATAATATCAAAGAAAAACACTCAAGGCTTTCAGTAACATGTCTAAGCCTTATAATAATCTCTCAAGTAAGGCGATAAACAAGCCACCGCCTTTCATCCAACAAACCACTCTGTAAGATAATTATTTTTACAAAAATAAGATAAAAGCTCAATATATCCTCATTCGTCTTTATATGTGTTTACAAACGTAACAAAACAGTATTAGGGGTTCATAAAAAGACTTCACAAGGGTTTAAAAGAATAGTTCACCCAAAAACGAAAATGTGCTTAAATTTTACTCAGCCTCAGGCTATTCAAGATGTAGAGGAGTTTGTTTCTTCATAGGAACCGTTTTGGAGCAATTTAGCCTTATATCACTTGCTCACCAGTGTATCCTCTGCAGTGAATGGGTGCCGTCAGAATGAGAGCTCAAACAGCTGATAAAAACATCACAATAATCCACACCACTCCAGTCCATCAGTTAATGTCTTGTGAAGCTGAAAGCTGCATGTTTGTAGGAAACAAATCCATCGTTACGATGTTTTTAACTTCAAACCATTACTCAAATATGAGTCCTCTTTGTCTTGTCTGAATCAGGAGAGAAATATGCAAATTAACTAATGGACTGGAGTGGTGTGGATTACTTGTGGATTATTGCGATGTATTTATCAGATTTTTGGACTCTCGTTCTGACGGCACCCAGTCACTGCAGAGTATCCACTGGTGAACAAGTGATGTAATGCTAAATTTCTCCAAGAAACAAACTCATCTACATCTTGGATGGCCGGAGGGTGAGTATATTTTCATTTTGGGTGAACTATTTCTTTAACTGGCCCAGAAAGATGTAAAGGGATTACATTCCTATTTGAAATTAAAGTAATCTGTCAACATTTATATAGATCATACAGTACCTGCGAAGCGAAATCTAATAAAATAAATGCTCAAATTTACACATCATTCTCAGTTTTACAATCTACCGTCCATTTCTGAATGCAAATAAAAAGTAAGCATGAATACCAGGTTGACCACATCCAACTGTTTCCGCTATGATTATTGGCCCACACAGAAATGCTCTGTCAGGTTTATTCAGCTTACATCATATCATCACATTGATTTCGATATCTGTGTTCAGTGTATTAAGATCATTCCCCAGTCAGGCTGGTGTCACATACACTCACACATAAACTGCACATGCCATAAAACTGCCAAGAAAGCCTCTTCAGGCTTCACCATGAATGAACTGAAAAGCATGAAGTGGGCTCGCATATAAAAGCATGACGTAGTTCAACAAAACTGGTTTAAACACTTTTTCTGGTATCTTATTCAGAAGTTACAACATCATACTCAAAGATTTGTATTTTCAGATTATCAACACATCACAGAAGCATTTGTTAGCTGTATCTGATTACCGTCAGAACAAAACCGATCTGATCGTTCTCATTCCACCATGTTACAATATCAAAACGTATCCAAACCACAGAAATCTGGAAGCGGCAAATCTAGATTATTATTTTTTTGTCAATGTTGCATTTGGTTTAGCTATGGACTGCAACAAACTACATCCATCCACTACACCTGAAAAAATAGAGCAGTACAGTACAAATATTCATGCATTCAGACTCTTTTCATTTAGCAAAAATGCAAGAGCAGTAAGATTTTGTAACTACTTCATTGTACAGTAAAGGGACACATATATTATCCCAAGTTCATAAGTACGTAAAATCACATAGAAAAAAATATCAATATCTAATAGTCATTTCATATGTGTTTACCAAGGACAAACATTCAGCTGTAAATACAATTTGTTTTCAGTACAGTAATACAATTTCATCTTAAGTTAGAATTAAGAAGTCATTTAATGTACAGACATGTGTCTGTTAGTGAAAAAGACAAAGGTGCAACACAATCAAACTTGTGCAAATACAAAAGAAGCAAGACATGTACGTGAAAGATAGCAGAAACTCGTTTTGTATGTTTAAAGGCAAAACCTCCGAGTTTGAATAACAGTGATGGGCTGAAAAATAAAATATTGTAAATATGTTCAATCTGGCATGGGTAAAATACATATTTTGCAGTTTCGGATGAAAGTAAGAAAGTGTAAAGTCACGTTTTTTTGGTCCAACTTATACTTTTGGCCTACAGAAACAATTAAAATGCAAATATATTTAGTGTGCACAACGTGTCTTCTGATTCGGCCATTTTTGTAATCACGTAAAAAATAAAACTTGAAATTGTCCTTAAAGATTCTTTGTGAAGCAAAACATCCAAATGAACAGAGAAAAGATAAATAAAGACACAAGCAATGACTAAATGTTTCTTAGGATTTAAAGATAAATCGCTATATGAATTTTATGTGTTTTATAGTATCTACATCTTACCAAATGCATTGAAACATGTGCATGTAAAGTGCATTGATGGAATAGCCAGGGATAATTAAAACAAGAGATTTTGAAAGTGTGGAATGTGAGGCACACTTTCTTATGAACATCCAGATAAATGGTGAAATTCTGTGCTGTACATTTTGACCAGTGTAGCAGTGACATTAGCAAATAGAAAACAAAACAGCAACACAGCACTAAAATACTTCAAACGCTGATGCGATTCAAAATGATAAATCAGATGAAACGATTTGCTGATGGTCCCATAATCCGGCTTTAAAAGCAGATCTATCAACACCATCATGATGCAAACCAGAGAATCAAACTATAGAGCTTGTGCGCTTCTATCAAAGAGAGTTTAAACAGATTGAATTATACTAACGTCTTTAATGATTTGGCAAATTATCCATATGGGAATTTAGAAATGAATAATGTTCTGGTTCTTACTGATAGTGTCACAAATGCCATCGCCTCTGCAGAAGATGTGACTGATTTGACATGAATAAACTGGTGCAGAGATATTGTGATATGTAAGGTACCTTCTCCGGCTCTGATATATTCAAAGGAGCTATGAAAACAAATCTAGGAGGCTGACAGGAGTGGGATGAATACTTAGTTTTTTACCTACAGTGCTGCTTTCCTTCCACAAGTCTCCATAACACCGAAGATTGACTGAAGAAACCATCTAGAGCCACTCAGCTTCAGAGACGAAGCTAAAGAAGACTGCTGATTGGACAGGAATAATCACAATGGGTCGACAGAGAGTTTACAGAATGCCATTTGATTTGGGCTTCAAGATCCTGTTGAGAGAGCGACCCCATCACCAGTCCTCATATTGTTGCGTGTGTGTGTGTGTGTGTGTTTTTGTTCAGCGTGACCTCCTGAGAGTAACAGGAAATGGGAAAGGCCTTTAACAGTTCCAAATGCTGGTAGAAAGAAACCCAAAACTACTTGAGGCGGTAAAGTCTAATGCGGCTCCAACTTCCCAGAAAGCTTCGCTACTTGCTACAAGAAAAGTTTTCTTGCTTGCTAGCGGACACCGTTCGGCGTATCCCACAATGCAGCTGTGGATGAGGGTTGCTGGTTTAACAGGACAGTTGGTTCTCCTTCAGAGGGTTCGATTCCCTCGACTACGTCTGCAGCTTGGTGCAGATGGTGTTGTTCAGACAAAAAGCGAGATTGAAACATTAGCAAAATAAATAACCTACCGTCTATAAGTCTACGTAATTTTAAAGGCAAGCTTAAAATAGCACTTTACATATTTTGCTCAACAAGGGTTGCGAGTTAACATGCAGAATGCAGTCGATTAATACATAAACACAAATATCGATATATATATTTATTTATTCAGCTCTCCAAAAAGGAAAAAAAAAAGAATACGCTACTTTATGCGACAGGAATTGTGTGCATTTCTAATAAATAACCTGACATGTGGAGTAAAGCCCTGCCCTTTAAAAGTTTAATTGTGAATGTAGTCTAAAGGTACGATCACATTTACCGAAATTTTACAGGCGAATTCCAGTCATTTCTATAGGAATCCATTTCACACAAGGGCGAAAAAAGTTGTGACGCAGGTTTCGTTCATCTTCAAGTTGGTCACGAGATATTGCCACGCCAAAAGTTGCTTGATATGAAAGTGACTTAATACGCCGCTACACTATCAACAACTGAAAATGGATTCCTTTGCCAACAAAATTTCGCTAACGTGACCGCACCTTACGAGTTTTTCTAACACGTCTTTGTTTTTTTGCATCTCATCTAAGTCACTGACTCTGCTACATATCCATACTCTATAATATAATACTACAGATAATAAGAATTGCTTTGGTTTTTAAAAAATAAAACTTTGTTCGGGTTTGGCATAGAGAAATGACTGACCCTCGAGGGTCTGGAAACTACTAGCCTTGGAGAACCCATTCTGCTTCCTGTGTGACGTGACGTCAACACGAATGCTACATTGTCAGGAATATTTCTCGGCGGGTTTATTAAATGCCCTATTGGTTGACCTGCGGACAATGGATCTGTATGTAATTAGCCATGACTGATTTTTCACAACCCTACAACTGCATGTTGCTGGTTACACCCATATCCATCTGTGAGGGTGTGTGTGTGTTATCTGTGTCACGCCTGATTTGTATCCAACTCTTAATATCTGTATCGGTGAAGAGGAGCGTTCCAGCTCCGGGCGAGTTGGCTGTATCTATCAGGGTGTGTGTTCATGCGTTTGGGGTCAGTGACGGGGTATATTGAACAAAGATACACACGTAGAGATAGAGAAGACGGGCATATTTAGAAGGGGACGTGGATGTTTCTAGGTGCACGAGGGGCTGGTGGCGCTCTCGAGCGAGGACTGGGAGAGCCGGCGCGTCAGGGGGCCGATGCTGGGGTCTGCCAGAGAGGAGGTGGGGAAGAGCTTGTACCAGCCGCCCACCATCGATGTCAGATCCAGATCATCCAGGAGGATCTGAGCCATTCCCATGAAACACTTGCTGTCCATGCGGCCGTAATCACCCCACATGATCACCTGGAGGTTAAAGTTAACAAATGAAGGATCAGCATGTGGAGAGGTTTAATATAGTGTGGCCCTAAATATACTTTAGCATTTGCACTTGGTTTGATTTGAGGTTCTTATGTAATGCAATTACATTCATACATTTTTAAGTGTGTTTTAAGTTTTGGACACATTTAAAAATGTCACAATGTAGTTTTTGTCTTGATTTTTACCAGTCCATGTTTTGTTTTATAATTTAGAATTAACATTTTCTGCCATAAAACAGTAAATAACCAATACCATTTAAAAATTTGGGATTAGTAAGATTTTTCTTTTATTAATTTTTTTTTTTAAGAAATTATACTTTCAGCAAGGACCCCTTTCAGCAAAAGATGTAGTAAATACATATTATAATGTTACAAAACCTTTCTTTCAAATAAATGCTGTTGTTTTTGAATTTCTTATAATCAAAGAATCTTGAAAAATCTTGAAAAAGTTTCCACAAAAATATTAAGCATCACAGTTGTTTTCAACTAGAATGATTTCTGAAGGATCATGTGACACTGAAGACTGCTGAAAATTCAGCTTTGATCACAGGAATAAATTATATTTAAAAAATATATTCAAAAGGAGAAGAGTTGTTTTACATTCTAATAATATTTCACTATATTACAGTTTCTACAGTATGTTTAATCAAATAAATGCAGCCTTGGTCAGCATAAAATACTATAATATATATATTAAAATAATTTAAGATTAATATTGTAACCATATATATATATATATATATATATATATATATATATATATATGTGTGTGTGTGTGTATGTATACTGTATTAATTAATATTAAATAATAATAATAAATATTAAATAGCAAGGTTTTAACAACACATAAATAACACTACTATTTGTGTTAATTAATCTGATATATGCTTTAATGTTTTTTTTTAGTGTTTGATCATATTCAATATTTTAATATTATATTTTACACTACAAAGGCTGTACAAAATATGAATTGTGTCAAACAGTAGACACTCCTGTGTTTCAAATAAGACTGTGCAAGACTGTTAAAATGTTTTATGGCCTTAATTACTTTTTTGGGACCGCTGTATATTTAGATGCTAGTATGCTGTTTTCTGAAGAATGTGTTTGTGAAGGACAGCTGGAGGGATTTTGACTGAATACCTGCAGCACTTTCCCCTGCGGGCTCTCGTCAAACATCAGGGATTGCTGGAAGGTTGGATCCCGGGTTTTCTTCACCACTTTGGTTTTCTTCTTAGCGAGACACATTCCATTCTCCAGGACATAAACCTTTACATATGTTGCTGACAGAGAAGAAAACAACCAATGATAAAACAGTGTTCTGTGTTCTTACCTAACAGGTAATGTGAATAAAATTATCCAACTCAATCATGTTTAACGGTGGGTTACCTGGAATGTTCTTTGAGCCTGGTTTAGGGGTCAGACCTCGGGCCTGCGTGATCTCGACCTCTAACTGACCCCCTCTATCCACCACACCGATGTAAACATCACCTACACAGAAGAAACCATTCGCTTATGAAAGCCTTCTTGCAATGGGATCAATCAACAGCAGGTGGAGACAAAGAACAAGATACAACCTCCACTCCTGAGAGTTTCTGCCTTGATGTTTGATCATAAAAGAAGGAATTAGAAACGTATTATTATGTCTAACAAGTCAGTAACTCCAGTTCAGTCACCATGAGCTCCTGAAAAGTTTGACGTTTATCAGACCTGGAGATTATGCTGAGTGCCACGGAGTGATACAGAATAGCACAGTACAATATTATTTATACAGTTTATATTATATATATACTATGCTCAAAAATACAGGTAAAACTCCCCAAAAAAATCAATTTGGACAAATCCTTCATATTAATATAGTATATTGTGCCCTTTTTTCATGGATTATTTAGTGTACTACATTATACCCCACATAGCAATGTGCTCAACTTGATTGTCTATTTCCAAATTGACGAATAAAGCATTTTTTGTTTGGCAGTCCAATCAATTAATGGGTCCAAGACATTTTAATATGCAATTAAAACAAAAATGCAAAATAACCCTTTTTTATTTACATGATTTTAATTTAATTATCAACTTAATGGTTTCTGAACCTAAATGTTTTCGAAAACCTAATCGCTTAATCTTACTTGCAATTCAATAAAAATGCCTTATACTTAAATTAAATGCATTTAGCTTAAAAGCACTTATTCTGACCCACATAAGTAGAACATAGGTATCTTTATATGTAATTTCATAATTACTTCTATTGCATTTTTAAATATGGTTAAAGTGTACTGTTGAATGTACTGTTGAATGCATTTATGACAAACTAAAATATACTTTAATGTCATTTCTATTGAAACTTGTATCTTATGTATTTGAATATATTACTAATTGCACATTTGTAATGATAAAGTAGCAATTTATTATTTAAAATACATGAATGTATGTATAAATATAATTATGTACTTAAACATTAACTTATTACATGTAATAATAAGTAACAATTTTCATATGAATCCAGAATAAAAATGCAAAGTAACCCTTTTTTATGAACCTGATGGTAATTGTTGTATTTGAGTGTATTCTGGCCAGTGTGCAGGCATCTTACCCATTGGCGGTGTGGCTAATGACTGCCGCCCCACTATCTGAGCGGGACCCAGACCGTCCAGGAAGTCACTGAACTGGCTCTCAGGGCCGAGGCGAGTGGTGGGGAAGATGAAGCTGAAATACACCCGGTGTGATGTGTGAAATGTGTGATCAATCAAACTCATCAATACAAAGCAGGTTTGTTTCTAACCAGTACAATATATAGTGCTACTTCATCATTTACTGTGACAGTACCTCACATCACACACAGTCTACCCATTGTCTAATGAAACATCTAATGAAACATGTCAAGATCTGAGCATATTTAGGGCTGGAACTAGCTATGATTTTGACTTGATTTTTAACTGATTAATCTGTGGATTATTTCTTTGATGAACCAATTTTATCAGATTAAAAAAATCCAATATTTGGATATATATATATATTTGTGCTGCCAAATAATTAATCGCGATTAATCACATCCAAAATAAAAGTTTTTGCTTACATAATATATGTGTGTGTGTGTTGTGTATATTAAAAAAGTAAGTCGCTTTGGATAAAAGCGTCTGCTAAATGCATAAATGTAAATGTAAATTATGTATATATAAATACACACACACATGCATGTATATATTTAAGAAAAATATGTTATTTTCATATATTAAATATATTTATATATATTATCTAAATTATATGAATATAAATATATACATGAAAATATTTTCAAAATATATACTGTATATGTGTGTATTTATTTATGTATGCATAATAAATATACACAGTACACACACACACACACATATTATGTAAACAAAAACTCATATTTTGAATGCGGTTTGACAGCACTAATATATATATATATAAACAATTGTGACATTATTTTCATGGCAATTAAACATTTCCTGCTGTAATGTGAAACAAATATGTCATCATATCATATTATTAAAATTGTAAAATACTGTTGTACTGCCTTTAATTTATGATCTAAATAAAACTAAAAAGCTGTGGTCCTAAAAATAGGTTTCTGCTTATTTTATGCAAAGTATTGCATCTTTTTTTCTTTTGATTTTGAAATGCGGACATGTTTTGTGAGATCTAAGCACATTCGGATGCAGTGATTAAATGTGTGAGGTGGTGGGTCACACTCACGTCCCATCAGAGCTGTTGCTGTTGGTGCTGCCATCTGTTGAGTCCTTACTGCCCTGCCGTGTGACACGGTTCCTCATCTCCACTGCGATACCCGTCTCTGTGCTCCGCCGGATGGTGCTGCGCAGCTTCTTTGTTCCACCATCTACACAAAAAACACACACATATGCAACCCTGTTCACTTTCCATGAATAGGGCACCAAACTCCTGGGTGGAAACTCCTTAAAAATATAAACACTCACTGGCCAGGTTAATAGGTACAACCGCTCAACTGCAAGTATCTATTCAGCCAATCACATGGCAGCAACTCAATGCATTTAGGCATGTAGACATGGTCAAGATGTTCTGCTCAAGTTCTAAACTCAAATGACCTCTACAGTCACCAGATATCAGTCCAATAGACAGAGCACCATTGGGATGTGGTGGAACGAGAGATTTGCACAAATCTGCAGCAACTGCGTGAGTGTTTCCAGCACCTTGCTGAATCTATGCCATGAAAAATTAAAGCAGTCCTGAAGGCAAAAGGGGGTCCAATACAGTACTAGAAAGGTATGCCTAATAAAGCATCCAGTGAGTGTATATTATTTTCTTTTTCAGCAAATGATCAGTGAAAAGAGTTGTCAGAAATGCTGGTTGTCAACCTCAGGAGGCCAAACTAAACATTAAATCGTTTAATTTATATTCACTTTTAAGGGGTTTGCAGTTTTTGCTTTTTATTAGCAATACACATTAAATATCAAAACAAATTTAAAAAATATATAAATTAATAATAATAAATAGAAAAAAAATTCTATAATGGGTAAATGGGTTGGAGAGTAGCAGGGTTGCATATTTAGTCTAAAAGTCGCTGTCACTCAACAGGGGTCAGCAAACTTGGGATCAAAAGTTATTTTTTAAAGTAAAACTTATTTTTTTCTATAAATTAATTTACTTGTTTGACTATCTTCCTATAATAACAGAACAGGGTTAGTGTAGTTAAATCCAAAAATAAAACCATAACATTTTTTTGAAATAAAATAGATTTTTTTTAACTGAAATAAATTACTTAAAATGAACTTATTTTATTTATGATAGTTAGAAACATTTTTCATTTTCATTTAGTTTAAATGCATTAAAATTACATTAAAAATTTTGGATAAAAAGACAAAGACAACAAAATGACTAAAACTAACTAAAATTACAATGAAACATTTCAAAGAAGTCATTCAAATTATGAATAAAAACTATAATATTATATCAGTCACACAGTAGCAGAGAATGGCTATGCTTCATGAATGCAATCAACACTAAAATGTGTAAGAAAACCGTTTTAATCTGATGATGTTAAATAATGGTGTCACAAGCAATGAGAAATTACTTATGAGAAATTAGTAAAAAATGTTTTCAATGCAATTAATTAAATATCATTTAAATCGATTATATCAAAATTATAACATTGTATGATTACAATACGGTCAGGAAGGTCAAGAACTCTATGCCTTTAATACTTGAAAAAGTCACAGACAATGACATGTAATGGAAAGTGGCACAGATTTAAACTCCTAAAATGTAATGCCATGTAAAACCACACTGAATGAACAGCTCAATTGTTTATGAAAAAGACATCTGAGCTTATATAGTCTAGTCATATTTCATACCAGCAGTCATTTACTCGGGTACTAATGTAAACTCATCTGTACCCATACTCTGCGTGACTTCCAGCTGTTTACAGCTGCTGAATTTAGCTGACATACTTCCCTGCCAAACAATCAATCCAGACATAGCAGAAGAGCATGATGATCACTCAAATGCTTTTGCTTTTGTATTCAAGCACCAAATATGGAAATCAGAAGAGATAAACCACATGAAAATGGTGGTTAAATTTGTAACAGGGCTCATCAAAAACACAGTAGGTGATAATAAACGATGCTAAATTTAACTTTCAAACTAAAAACCTTCATGTTTCATGTTCCCAGGGGCTCCTGTTGGAAGTCACCCGGGAGTTATAAAGTGCTACATCCATTATCAAGTGCACACTAGTGGTCCCCATGCTACTGAGCTCCAAAAGCGACAAGAAAAGGCTAAATTACTGACCATCTGATGCATACTGCACACAAAACCTGAGAGCACTTGTGGAAATAGCAAGCTCTGATCTACCCACTGGGAAACTAAACTGCATTTACAGAGTACTGGGTTGATATTATGAGTGCTATTTACCAGGTTCTTGGCTTCACATCTTTCAAAGACATTCAAAGTTTTGTTTGAGGCACTTAGGAGCAAGTTCACATGTCAAACTGGGCAGAATATGGGGTTCAACTGGGCTAAAGGTGCACCATGGTGAAAGCCGCATTTGATTTTATTCTCCTTTAAACCACTAAATGACACAAAAACTCACCACGGTATTTTTTCTAAACATTCTTTCGTGTGAAAATGTGAAAATTTACTTGAATCTTGACACAATTGGCCCTTCACAAAGACCCGCCCCCTTAGTTACTCTTGCTATGTCAGACAAGCCATGCCGCTCTCATGCCACATATCATGTTCTTGCAACGTGATCTCATGATAATTCGTATGTATTTTACGTAAAATGTGGTTCTACAAAACGCACATTTACTTACGTTTTTACAGGCACTACAACGTACAATACTGACGTATTTTCTGCATTTAAACGTACAATACTGACGTATTGACGACATCTAAAAATGAATCCTTATGAATATTGAAATCGTGGAATTAATTTTATTATTATTGCCTTATTTTTTCAATTGCATTATTAAATAGTTTACTCGTTTACTTAATATGAAATGATAACATTTCGTTCTGTTCTGTGTGATTTCTGCTACCAGCTCGTTTCCAATAATAGGCCTAATACTGTTAAACAAGACTTAACTTTAAACCTTAAATTAAATAAAATCTCTGCAATCGTTTAACCTTTACTTGTCATGTAATGTTTACTTTGTTTGCCCTGGGCCACAAATGGCATTTTCTCTGACTGACAATAGAACTATAAAAAACACCAAAAACTAAACATAATTACGAAATGAAACAATTTTATTAGTGTGCTGTAATCCAGATCTTCAGAATCTATATGACTGCGTGGAACAGACCCAAATTCAAGCTTTTATTCGGTGATCTTCATCTCCATCCCGAGCAGCGAGTCCCGTGAGTCCATGTTTTACATCCTTTTATATTCGCTATAAAATGGGTAGGTTTAGGTTTGGGGGTAGGTTAGGGGTCTAAAAATCTAAATCGCTTATTAATAAAATAATAAAAAGGCATTGATATGAATATCTTAACGATATAAAAGATACATAAATATTTTACGTTTTTTTAGCTAAAAGTACGTAGTGATTTGTTCATTGTAAACGTTGAAATATGTCTAAATTGTACGTTTTAGCATCAATAAAAACATTAAAAAATTTACGCTTTGTGCTTGTAAATGTTACGTATTAATACCTACGTATAAACAATGAGACCAGGCTGGTTCTCACGCAGTGAAAAATACATTGCGAAGCAAAGACGACACTGATAACATGCCGACAGATAAGACTTTCAAATTTTGTCCTTTTTTTTTTATAGAAATTCAAACAATAAATACCATTTTGTGGCTCTTAGATGTGTCGTGACAGATCACTGTAGCGCCTCAGTTAAAGCGACACATGAACCGATCATCTCTTTCTCTCTTTACTAGTTATAGCATTAAATAAACATGAATGAACATCAGAAGGTACTTGTATCAAACACGGAAAGACGTCAATACACACCATTTTTCAACTTCAAGTCCACCGACAATAATCTACTCTCCTGTCTGGTTTGTTTGTCGAAAAAAATGGCAGATTCTGTGTTTTGATTGGTCAGATAACCTGTCAATCAAACTCCCTGCGGATGGGCAGCAATACAAAGTTGATTCTGCCCTAATTTGAGCTAATTAATGTTTTTTTTTATGTTATAGATTAATTTAGCAAATGAGAATCAATAAAATTACAGAAAATATTCGAAGACAAAAGTCTTGTTAATGATTTTCAGTTTTGTTCGAGGTAATTTAAAACTTTTTTCAATAACTGAAGAATAAGTAAATATATATATATATATATATATATATATATATATGTATAAACATAAACAAACATAACAATCATAAATCATAACAAACATTTTTTTTTATTGTTACTACTGTAAAGCCATATTAAATTATTATGGGATTTCCATCAAAGCTTTCAGAATCTTTACTTTTTTTTAAATATTTTTCTTGCATTTGTAATGAACATTTTTTTGACAGTGTGTACTTACTGAACAATTAAATGTTATTTACAAAATAAACAGAAAATAGTAAAAACTTTTCTGAAGTGATTTTTTTGAACAATTATTAACTCAAATATTATTCAAAACATTAAAGTACAGTGTTTGTATCAATACCGAGTGCCTTTTGCTTATACTAGTGAACTTTGCTGCATAACTACAATGTTGCCATTGTAGAGCTGCTTTACAGCAGAATTTAACATCTGTCTCTTATCTGAAACTGTCTGCATCATTGATTCTGTTATTTTCCTTTTTATTACTGTGAAGCTACTTTGAAACAGTCTGTATTGTATAAAGTGCTCTATAAAAAAGGCTTCCACAAAATGTGTTGATCCATCAATGTTCAATAAAAACATAAGCTTTTTTTTCTCTAACTGTGGGAGCAGTGAAAAGCACATTTTCTTGAGGTGTGCCGTCAGCCCTGTCGTACCCTGCCATAAGTCAAAGGTCTGGCTGTGTGAGACTCCGGGGTGTTTTTCTGTCAACCGTGCCTTTAACTCTTTCAGATGTCCATGAGTTTGTAGAATGATGGCAAGCGGCTCACAAACCTGGAAGATGCACAAGACAAGCGCATCCAGCAATCTGTTAGAGCCTGGCGATGATGGCCAAGCTGCTGACCTCACCATATAAAGTGAGATAGTGGACGAGAGAGAGAGAGAAACAGGCTGCAGATCAGCTGACGTTAAGAAAGAGATAAAGAGAAAAACATGGTGCTCCATTCTGTGCCAAAGATGACATCTCAGAGGTAATGTAAGGTGTAGAGCAAACAGAGAGTGGATGATGACTTCATAATTACATCCAGGATCAGATAGGAGCCAATAAGACAATGAGCCGCAGGACTAACGCTCTGATATAAGCATACAGTTCTGTTCTTAGTATTTAAAGCGAATTAAAGGGATAGTTCATTACAATTCTGTCATCATACAACATATGGGCATTATCCTTCTAAAAGGGTTCATCTGATAAGAGTCAAATATTTCTTCCAAGCTCAGATGTGCACAAAAAAATTGAAAAGAAGGTGGCTTGGTATATTATGGAAGTAAACATACGAAGTGTAAAAATAACAGAGAGAGCAAACATGGATTTCGAATAAATGCTGTTCTGTTGAACCTTCTATTCATCTATTCATATTCAAAAGACCATGAAAAAAATGTATCACAGTTTCTAAAAAAAAAACAAAAAAAAAAACGTCTCGGTTACGTACGTAACCCTCGTTCCCTGATGGAGGGAACGGAGACGTTATGTCGTGACGACATAAGGGGATTTACTTGGAAGCCCCAATCATCTCTGACTAAGAGAAAACGCCAATGAAAATTGGCTAGTGGATTTTGCATACCTGAGCCACTCCCCGAGCACATGGGTATAAATAGGCGACAGGTGCATCCACTCATCAGGTTTTACGCTGAGGAGCCAAGAACGTGTCCCTGGCACCCAGCGATGGTTCAAGATTGTGGCATGGGGACATAACGTCTCCGTTCCCTCCATCAGGGAACGAGGGTTACGTACGTAACCGAGACGTTCCCTATCTGTCGGTCACTACGAGTTATGTCGTGACGACATAAGGGGTCCTATGGAAAGCGCCACAACCTGAACCCCGTCACGACCTTGTGGCATGCAGATGCTGACAAACGAGAGTGTGACAGACAAATGCCATGCGAAGGTCGCAACCTTCCCATCGCCCCAGCGCAAATTCGCTAACCTTGGTGCCCGCAGGGACCACTGAGTACATCGCTGCTGGAGATAGCCAAGCCGCTGTTCCTTACCCCAGAGTCGGAAGGGATTTCGACCTTCAATGAAAGATGCTTCACGTCTTTCCTGTTTGTTGTTACAGCTTGGCAGTAACGACGGGGAAGCGAGCCTTCCGGAGAAGGGCGCTACGGAGGCCACATCCTGCCCGAAGGGAGGTACCATGTGGAGACACTGATATGGACTGACCCAGGCCTGGGGCAGTACTACATACGACTGGACCCTGGGGCAGATCCTACCTAGGAGTAGGGAGGAGGGCTGCCAGCAGGGCCTGACAGAGAGCTCTGTCAAAGGGAAGACACGGGTTTACCATGAGGGAAACCTTACCGTGGAAGAATACACGTATGGGATTACCCGAAGGGAATCAAAGCCATACGGACACCTAGCCGAGTACAGGGGCTGACCGGAGACCCGGGCGAGCTAGCACAAGTACTGGGCCTGGCGTCAGACTGCTCCGCCCAGTCTGACTGCCGGGGGTGCTGGAGGAACTCCACCAGGGTTCGCCGTCCGGGGAACTGAACTGGAGGAGAAAACAGGCGCTCGTATCCCCGGGTGAGGGGGAATGGCGCAGCAAGCGTGACACCAGCCAGTTCTTCCCGCCACTTACCTGTTACCCAACACCCGGGAAGAAACTGGCTCAACGCAGAGACTGTAGAATCTCGAGAAGGTGTTCGGTGTCGCCCAGCCCGCAGCTCTACAGATGTCTGCCAGAGAGGCGCCGTGCGCCAACGCATAGGAGGAGGCAACACTCCGTGTGGAGTGAGCCCTCACCCCCATGGGGCACGGCTCGCCTTGGGATTGGAACGCCAAGGCGATGGCATCCACTATCCAGTGGGCCAACCTCTGCTTGGAGACAGCCTTCCCTTTCTGCTGACCACCGTAACAGAAAAGGAGCTGCTCAGAGCTTCTGAAGCTCCGGGTGCGGTCCACGTATATGCGCAATGCTCTTACGGCAACGCCAAGGCAACGCCAAGGCTGGGTCTGCCTCCTCCGAAGGCAGTGCTTGCAGGTTCACCACCTGATCGCGGAAGGGCGTGGTGGGAACCTTGGGCACGTATCCAGGCCGGGGTCTCAGGACAACGTGAGAGTAGTCCGGCCCAAACACAAGGCACTCTTCGCTCACCGAAAATGCTTGGAGGTCCCTGACCCTCTTGATGGAAGTGAGCGCGGTCAGGAGCGCTGTCTTAGCCGACAGGTATCCGCTACTTACCTGTTCCCTTAGCTCAACTGAGTCCAGCGGCTCAGAGGGACCCCTCTGAAGTCCAGCCAGGACGATAGAGAGGTCCCAGGAGGGCCTCAGGGGTAGCCTAGGGGGATTCACCTCCTGGCACCCCTCAGGAACCTCACGATGAGATCATGCTTTCCCAGGGACCGGCCATCCACTGCATCGTGATGGGCCGCGATAGCGGCCACATACACTTTCAAGGTGGAAGGTGACAGCCCACGCTCCAACCTTTCTTGCAGGAAAGAAAGCACTACTCAAATCGTGCATCTTCGGGGGTCTTCTCGACAAGAAGAACACCAGTTCGCGAACAGACTCCACTTCAGTACATAGGCTTGCCTTGTAGAAGGAGCTCCAGCCTGAGTGATGGTCTCACCACCGCCTGTGGGAGACCACTCAAGTCTGCCGCGTCCCATCCAGGAGCCACACATGGAGGATCCAGGGTCTGGACGCGGGTGCCAATGGTGCCGAGCCCCTGAGAGAGGAAGTCCTTCCTCAGAGGAATGGGCCAGGGAGGGGCTGTCGCGAGGAGAATGAGTTCGGGAAACCAGGTCTGGGTGGGCCAGAACGGCGCGACCAGCAGGACCTGCTCCTCGTCCTCCCTGACTTTGCACAGTGTCTGTGCGAGCAGGCTCACTGGGGGAAATGCATACTTGCATAGAGCCCGAGGCCAGCTGTGTGCCAGTGCGTCCGTGCCGAGGGTGCCCTCGGTCAGGGAGAAATACCACTGGCAGTGGGAGGACTCGCAGGAAGCAAACAGGTCTACCTGAGCTTCCCCGAATCGACTCCAGATCAGCCGGATCGTCTCGGGATGGAGTCGCCATTCTCCGGGGAAAGTGAGCTGTCGTGAGAGCGCGTCGGCCGCACGATTGAGCCCCCCCGGAATGTGGACAGCGCGCAGCGATTTGAGCCGCGTGTGACTCCAGAGGAGGAGATGGCGGGCGAGCTGTGACATGCGGCGTGATCGTATACCCCCATCCAGTTGATATACGACACAGCCACAGTGTTGTCAGTACGGACCAACACATGCTTGCCTAACAGCAGTGCCGAAACTGCCACAAGGCTAGATGCACTGCCAGCAGCTCTAGGCAGTTGATGTGCCAAAGCAGTCGAGGCCCGACCAGAGCCCCGAGGCTGCCTGCCCGTTGCATGTAGCGCCCCAGCCCGTGCTGGAGGCATCTGTTGTGACAACAATATGCCGAGACACTTGTTCTAAGGGCACCCCGGCCCGTAGAAAGGCAAGGTCTGTCCAGGGGCTGAAGGAGCGGCGACACTCCTGTGTGATGTTCACCCGAAGTGCACCGCGGCGCCATGCCCACCTCGGGACTCGGGAGTGCAACCAGTGCTGAAGTGGTCTCATATGAAGCAATCCGAGCGGCGTGACTGCAGCTACGGATGCCATATGCCCCAGGAGCCTCTGAAACAGTTTCAGCGGAGCCACAGTCCTGCCTCTAAGGAACTCAGGCAGTTCAGCACTGATTGGGCGCGCTCTTCCGTGAGGCGCGCCTTCATACTCACCGAGTCTACTCCACACCAAGAAAAGAGATTCTCTGCGCAGGGGAGAGCTTGCTCTTTTCCCAGTTGACCCGAAACCCCAACTGGCTAAGGTGCCGAAGCACCAGGTCCCTGTGATCGCACAACTGTTCTCGCGTGCGGGCCATGCTCGAGACAGTTAAGGATCCTGATGCCCACTTCCCGTAACGGGGCAAGGGCACCCTCCGCGATCTTCGTGAAGACACGGGCGGACAGGGAGAGCCCGAAGGGGAGGACCCTGTACTGCCATGCCCGACCCTCGGACGCAAACCGTAGGAACAGTCTGTGTCGCGGAAGGATCGAAACATGAAAGTAAGCATCCTTCAGGTCGATCGCTGCAAACCAATCCTGGGGCTGTATGCATTTGATCATGTGCCTGTGCGTCAACATCTTAAACGGGAGCCTGTGCAGGGCCCGGTTCAGGAGTCGCAATCCAGGATTGGTCGAAGACCACCGTATTTCTTGGGTACGATGAAATAAGGGCTGTAAAACCCCTGCTTCATCTCGGCTGGAGGGACCGGCTCGATTGCATCCTTGCCAGGAGGACAGCAATCTCCTCGCGCAAGACAGGAGCATTCCGAGCTGCCACCGCAGTCTCGAGAACGCCGCTGAACTTGGGAGGTCGCCTGGCGAACTGAATCGCGTAGCCGAGTCGAATCATGCGCGTGAGCCAACGAGACGGGCTGGGCAGCGCAAGCCACGCCTCCAGACGCCGTGCAAGTGGCTCCAACGGCACAATCGACGTACCCGCAGTGGTGCAGCGAATGGGAGTAAGGCTGGATGGTACAGAAGGCCCTGCGTTCTGACTCATCCTCGCAGAACTCCCTGAGTCCCTGTAGGGACTGGCTAGAGGTGCGTGGGGAAGCACTGCGTCCCCGAACCGCACTCTCTTGGCCGCTGGCAAAATGGGTCGCGGGTGAGAGTGAGGAGGCAACGCGTCGCACACTGTCGACCCGTGGACCTAAAAACTCGGAGGAAAGGGAATTGCTCTTACTTGATAATGTGGGTACCGCTGGCCCTTGAGCCAGCGGCGGAACAGAATGAATGATTCTCCCCCTGCCCTCCTTCGGGGGAAGGAGTGGCGCTGTCCTCGCCATCTCCTGAGATCAAGCAGGCTCCCACATCTCCGGGTTGCCTGTGTCAGGGCCGCTTTATCGCCTCTCTGGACGACATAGGGGCCAGCTGGAACACAGGGGGCGCCGCGCTCCTGCGAGAGGCTCGACGCGCCGGCTTAAGATTTAGCACGGGGCGGAGCCGTTACTTACCTGTTCCCTACTCTGGAGGGCACAGGAGGGCGCCCACGGCGACAAGCAGACTGTGGTCTTGCTCTGCGGCGGAGCGGTGCATCACGCCGGGGCAAGATGTGTTGCCACGGTCTGCGTCTGTACTGCCGAGGACTGCTGGGCACAGTCCTCGACAGTGTCGCCGAACAGTCAAGCCTGGGAGACGAGAGCGTCGAGAAAGCTCACTTTGTCGACGTCGCTCCTCTCAGCAAGGCAGAGCCATAGATGGCGCTCTTGGATCACACCTGTGGACATCGCCTTCCCGAGGGACTGCGCTGCGACTTTCCCCGCCCGTAGGGCGAGGCCAGTCGCTGAGCGCAGTTCCTGCTTCAACCTCGGGTTGGTACTACCCTCGTGCATTTAATGCCTTGGCTTGGTGTGCACGCAGGACAGCCTTGGCATGCAGCGCAGAGGCGGCTTGGCCCACCGCACTGTAAGCTTTGGCCGCGAAAGCGGCCGTCAGCCTACAGGCTTTGGACGGGAGACGAAGACAATTCCTCCAAGTGGCGGCTTTTTGCAGGCACAAGTGCACTGCAACCGCACTCTCCACCTGGGGAATGTCAACGTACCCCGTAGCCGCCCTGCCATCGAGGGTAGCGAGGATGGAGGAGGCAGACGAGCCGCTTCTGGCCGTAAAAAGGGGCCGTCCACAACTTCATCAGCTCCTCGTGCACTTCCGGGAAGAAAGGAACCAGGGCAGGGCGTGGTCGCGAGCCACGGCCCGTGCCGAGGAGCCAATCACCTCACCGCGAGGGCTCGGGACTAGGAGGTGTGCACGCCTCCAGCCCCGATCTCGCGGCGGCCCGGGAAAGCACGGCCGTCAACTCTGGGTCAGATTCGGCGGCGGCCGCGACACCCGAGGGGTGCAGCTTCGCCGAATCTTCATCCTCAGAGGACGATTGCCCATCCACCGATGCCGCGATCGACATCTGATCCTCTATCAGCGCGCCGAATGAAACGCTGGGCACGCCGTGAGACGGCACAGCAGAATCACCGGGGAGCCGCACAGAACAGCTGCTGCGGGAGGAGTGAAAGGTCCGTGGGGACTGACCCGGCGGAAAGCTCTCACTGTAACCCTCAGATCGCCCAGAGCACTAGCCGATGGTTCTCTGCTCTTGGCAGAGAAGCCAGCGCGGGTAGTGACAGAGGGAGCCTCTCCCATCCCCGTGGGGAGAGAGAGGCGCGATCGCAGTGCTGCCATGGTTACACGCTCAGAACGAACGCATAAACCATCCACGAACGCAGCTTCAGTGCGCTGGATGCCCAGACACTGAAGACAACGATCGTGGCTGTCGACGGAGGATAGGAAACGACCG